>ONZA01002117.1:24215-38833 GCA_900322205.1 Kewa caespitosa
CTCCTAGAAGTTGGTTTCATCAAGGAATGTAAGTATCCGAAGTGGCTCGCAAAAGTGGTGATGGTCAAAAAAGCAAGCGGGGCATGGCGGATGTGTGTAGATTACACCGACCTCAACAAGGCTTGCCTGAAAGACCATTTTCCCTTCCCACGGATAGACATGCTAGTTGACTCAACAAGAAGCCACGAATTACTAAGCTTCATGGATGCCTTCTCTGGGTATCACCAGGTCTTCATTAGCAAAAAGGATCAAAGCTCCACAGCCTTCACTACTGATGAAGGAGCATTCTGCTACAAAATGATGCCATTTGGCCTAAAAATGCGGGAGCCGCGTTGGAGCGACTACTGCAAAAAGTCTTCAAAGACCAAATCAGCAAGAATCTAGAGGCATACATTGACGATTTGATCACAAAGAGCATCAATTCGTCCAGTCATATGGATGACCTAAGGGATACATTCGAAACCCTCAGAAAAATTAATTGAAGTTAAACCCCAGCAAATGTATGTTTGGGGTGCGCGGTGGAAAGTTCCCCTCGGATTTCTTGTTAGCAAGAGAGGAATCGACGCTGACCCTGAAAAGGTGCAAGCAGTCCAAGAGATGGAGCCTCCAAAGTGCATCTATGATGTCCAAAAGCTCACTAGATGCATAGCCGCCCTAAATCATTTTGTTTCCAAGTCAAAGGACAAGTGTGCCCCTTTCTTCAAAGCATTGAGGAAAGGAACCAAGTTCGAATGGGGGCAAGAATCTTAGGTGGCATTTAAGAAGTGGAAATCCAACCTCGGGCATCTACTTCGAATTTCCATCCCGAGAGCAGAAGAGCGTTTGTTTCTCTATCTTGTCGTATCAAAAAAGGTTGTCGCTTCCGTACTGGTCAGAGAAAGTGACAAAGTACAAGAACAGGTATACTTCACCAGCCATGCTCTGACTGGAGAAGAATTCAGGTACATGACCCCTGAGAAATTCGCCCTCGGAGTTCTTATAAGCTCAAGAAAATTGAGGCCCTACTTCTAGGAACACCAAATTGTAGTCCTCACCAACCAGCCTTTGAAAAAGCTTCTTGGCAAACTTAAGTCCGTAGGAAGGGTCCAGATTTGGGCCCACAAACGGACCTGCTATGACATTGTCTATGAGCCATGAAGGGCAATCAAGAGCCAAGCCCTGGCAGACTTCGTCGCCGAGTTGACACCTTCGGATCATGTCCTGAGGGCCTAGGTCGGCTACTGGTCCGTTAGCGTCAACGGATCATCCTACAATGCCAAAATAAGAGATGGAATAGTATCTCCTCCCCCAAGCTAGCTTCACAGAAGTAGCCCGATCCCACACCAACGGCCAGGTAGAATCTAGAAACAAAACCTTGGTGACATGGATCAAAAAGAAGCTAAATGGAGCTAGAGGATTGTGGGCATAAATATTGATCGAAGTGCTCTGGGCCACAGGAACCACAAAAAAGGCAATCACAGGGGAAACCCCGTTCAACCTGGTTTACAGCTCGGGAGCGGTTCTTCCAATCGAAATCTTGAAGAGAAGTTTGAGGGTAGAACACTTGATGAAAAGAAGAACTTTGAAGAGCTTAGGTTTAACTAGACCTCCTACCCAAATTCAGGGGTGACGCCCTCCTTCGAGCTGAAACATATAAGCAAAAGATGACTTGAGCATTCAATTGCCGAGTCAAGATCACGTGGGAGACCTCGTGCTCTAAAAGATGGAGTCCGTCGGGAGACTAAACAAAGAAGGGAAACTGATGCCGAACTGGGAGGGTCCTTATAAATTTTTTGAGGTCAGTGGATCAAAGACATACTGTCTCGAAGCACTAGATGGACGCTAAATCTCGAGGACCTGGAACATCCACAACTTGCTGCGATTCTACATGTGAGCTCGTTATAGACCGTTCTCTCTTTTGATCAAGGGGTAGGCACCCCCAAATCCTCCGATGTTTCTTTTTCATTTAAGGAGCTCATCTTGGAGTAAACTCGGGGTCGGCACCCCTTAACAGCCAAGAATAGAAAGGTCCTACCTAAAAATTTGATTTCGACTTGTCAATGCATGAATAACACTTTAAAAGGTCCTACCACGAGGACCACTTAATGAATAAGACCCCACCACGGGGGAAAACACACGAACTACTTAAAAATTTGTCGAGCAAAAACTGAAAAGTAACTAAGCAAACATCTTGGTTTGCAAATTGACAAGTTAGCTCAGTTAAAATTTCCCACACTGGGGGAAAATTCAGGAAATCATCCACCCCTTGGTCAACATGGATGATAAACCATAACAAGAACTTGTCCAAATTTGGACGAAAATAATATATGTTTGTTTAAGTGGGGGCATGGCCTTGGGATTATATCCCGAGCTAAACCTAAAGCGAACACCTTGGTTTGACTTTTACTTAAATAAACACTTCACTGAGGAAAGAAAACAAGCTCGGGAAAATTCACACCAAAGTTGACGAAGAGAGAGAGAACTTTTCCATTAAAGATTAGGCAAAAGTCCTTCAATATTACAAATTACAGGGATAACCTAATTACAACAGAGAAAAATTAAAAAAATAGAAAATAAAGACCTCTTACATGATAGAGGGACGACCTACACATTACCACGTACTATAGGATAAAAAAAACTTTGTATCAAGAAGAGGCCAGGACGACCAACCCACTACCATGCCCTAGGTAACTCGCCAAGCTCCTGCAGACCCCTCACAAAACACAAGAGCATGTCCATTACCATGTGTTCATCCGACGATCTCGGACACCACACAGAGAACAAGCAGGCCAACACATTACCATGTTTGTGTTTAGTGAGAGGCCCACTTCGAGGACCTTGGCTGATCCTATTGTTCGGCTTCATCATTCTCTGTCGTTGATGATTTCGGTTGAGGAGCCTCGTTACACTGGTCCTTAGGACACATCATGAAGCTTTTTCCACCAGTAGAGCAGGAGTGTCCGACGTTGATGACGTCAGCTGAACCGACCAAGGGGTCGGAACCGAACTCCTTCAGCGAACAGTACACTGAGACCTTCTCCAACTTGGCCCTCATCTCCGTAGCGGCTTCAGGACCTTGAATGTCCTCGACCTTCTTCACCACCATGGAAGCCCAAATGGCCTTGAAGCAAACCTTCGACATAAAGATCTCCAAGAAAGCCTCCTCCAATTTTCCCTCCTTCCTCTTAGCCGCCTCCTTCACCTCGTAGCGAAGGGAAGTCACCTCGGCCACCAGCTTCGATAACTCGACCTCAGCCGCCTTGGCCCTCTTCAAGTTTACCTTGGCTTTAGCTTCGGCCTTCTCTAGACGAGCCCCTACTCAGGATATCTCCTCTTCTTAGGCCTTCTTCTCAGTAGTCGCGGCCTCCTCGCGAGCCTTTTAAAGTGCGGAGTCATGGGCCTTTAGGTGGCCCTCGGCATTCTCCAGCCGCGCTCGAAGGTTAGAATTCACCGAGTCGTAATAGGCCCTTGATAGATGGACTTGGAGAGAAGGAAAATTTTTCAAGTCACTGATTCAATGTCAAAATGAACAACCATTAAGTCGAATGTCATACCTAGTAGGCCGACTTTAGTGCGAAGTTCTGAATCACCCCCGGACTCATATCCATGTCAGTGATTTCCTCAATGGGGAAGAAGTTTTGGATGACATAGTTTGCCACCTTCATCTTCCCCTCCTTGCTGTGCGGGAAGTACACCAGGAAGGGGTGCACTCCGTCCGGTAACTCCTTATCGGCGTCACAGTTAGCTCGCGCCGACTTATTCTCCACTAGTTGTTCCTCAGTAATCTTGCCCTTGCCCTTCTCTGTGGCAGACCGAGGAAGTCTGTGCCCCCTTCAGTCGAGGAGGTCCTCGACTTGGGTTCAATTTAGGGCTTCTTTGAAGAAGTCCCCAAGAGATCGGCCACTGTCTCATCCACATCATCAGAAATGAGGATGGTGGTGGGGTCGGAGGAGTTCGCCCTCGATCTCATGCCTCTAGTAGACGAGGAAGCCTTCTTCCTCTTGGGCACGCCGACCAAAATGGACTGTTGAAAAAATATGAATCAACAACTGGTGACAAAACAACCAAAAAGAAGTTTGCAAATACTCACGTAAATGAGAATCTCCTCCGCCTCGAGCTTGAGGTCCTTAGCCATTCTTTTATGGACCTCGGCAGTAGAGGTCTTCCCATGAAAGTCCTTGGTTTCCCTAAACTCCTTAAGGGTAGCCATCGCCGCCTCTGCAAAAGGGGAACAATGAAGTCATAAAAGGAACAAAGAAGGAAAAACTAGCTGTGTGAGACGAACTGCTAAAAAGTACTGACGCTCCACTTCTGGATGACCCCAATAAAGACCAGGAAGTCCTCATCTTCCAACCACCTAGATGATGGTTTTCAGTACAGGGGCATCTTCAACCCTTGCTTACCCCTCTTCACTTCCCACCAGAAGTATTTACTGGCGTTGAGATCAGCCTTGGTGGGACGAGCCCCCCTGCCCTTGAAGGCCGAGCTTACTGACTCGGCTGCATGCCATGATGGAAAGTTGTGCATTAGTCCATCGTCCTTCTGGCACCATAGGAAGACAAAGTACTCCTTCTAGTTGTGGTTCGAGCTGGGATGAGGTGGTCCCACCACATACTCGGCCTCCTCCGTAAACTGAAAAAACCCCTTATCCGCATTGCTTAGGGTTATGGCCTTCATGATGGCCAATCACAACCCCAAAGTTGGCTCGACCTCATGGACTTTGCAGTCTGCGAGGAAGTACGAGATCATCATCCAACTATTCGGAGCAAATTGATAGGTGGCAAGGCTGTAATCCGACAGAAGAGAAAGGGTGAAGGGGTGGAGGGGTAACCGAAACCCAGCTTCGCTCATCAACTTGCTCTCTGTGACGCTGGACCCTGGCAGATTCATCACGCTGCTGCTCAACCCTAGCCCCACCAGCTTCACATCGTCCAGAGATTCGAACATCCTGGTCGTCAAGGCCACCTCATCATTGCCAATGGAGCAGCAGCATCTAACCTCGTCCGCGGGCCTCCTATTCTTCTTCGGAGGATCTCAGCCAGACACCTTGGTAGCCATCACCACTCTGTGATCCAAGATATAGGGAGGTCAGCAGGCAACTGTAACCGCAGAAGTTGAAAGGCTCGCTACCAGTGCTGAAGCCCGAGTACATAAGACAACAAAAGAATAATCAACATACCGGACGACGAAGTAGAGTCGGGACTCTCACGGAAAGTAGCCCTGTGCCTTTTATGAGGACGAATGGAAGAAGGCTCAACGAGCGACGACACGGGCTAGTCCTTGAGATCACGAGACTTCCCTTTCGCAGAACTCTCGAGATGAACCGTTCCCTTCTGGGCTACCTATTTCTTATTCATTGATCGTCGAGTCTGCGCCAACCCGCCAAGCATACTAGAACAGAAGGTGATCCTCCCCCCTCAAGAGGCCCGACACCGCTAAGGATCTTAGGCCTCGTTGAAGGAGTTGACTCAGTATGTTTCAAGCTTGAAGCAGGCTTATGACCTGACATACATTCGAAAGGGTTGGGGTTACCATAAAGACCCATGCATTCATTCCCGAACGCCTCCAATTTTCCATCATCCAACTCAACCCCATCTCGGTCAAAAGCCTTTAGAGGGGGTTGGTCTACAATGCCCTCACCCTTAGCAAAATGACTACCTACCAGCTCGTTCTCTATTGACTCTAAAAGCTTAAAATACACGGCCTTCCTTTTTCGGATTTCCCACAAATAATCCCTCTTCCCATGGGCCGTGCTACCAAATGCAGACCCTTAAGGTCGACTAGACATAATTGAAAAGAGAGAAAATGCTTTGGAAAAAGAATTGCAAAGGGGCAAAGTATTACCTAGAAGGCCTAAAGCTCGTAACGAAGTGGTTTAAGATTGGAGGCCAAAGTATTTGAAGAATAAAGAACGAAGTACTTTAAGTTTAACCTCCTAAGTACATGAATAAACAAAGGCGAAAGACTCAAATTTCTTGGAAATTTCTCTCTCTAAAGGGGGAAACTTTCTCTCTCTACAAAAGTACTGAGAAGGGTGAAAAGTAAAATGAGGAAAGTTGGACCTATTTATAGAAGGTTCACAATGAAAACCTTAGGAGCCTACAGCGGTTGACACGTGTCGAACACTGCTGCCTGCCATGTGGTCTCCATCTTTCTCCCTTCTTTGAGAGTTGTCGATTACAGCGTGCACTGAGAAATAGATTGGATCAGGTACTGACCTCAGAAGAATAAGTTCGGCCTAATCCAAGGGGCAAATGTTTTGTCCCATTTTCCCAGGGTCATGCTGACCGTTAACCTTAGCCCATTATAGGGGCATTTATGTCAATTTGCAAGTATTGCGAATATCTGACCCCTCCTAGGAAGACAACAACCCTCCACAAAGAGGGTAGGGAGATCCTAGAGATCTTTCCAAACATGCTCGTACCATATGGAGGTTTCCACTACGGGAAGGGGACGATAGGGCATGCTAGGGCTCAAGAGTCGGCCAGCTCGGTAGGCCGCTGTCACGGACCAAAAAGTTTCCAAACCCTAGCTAGGGTTTGGGGGAACAAAAGCCCTATAGACCTGCACACATTCCAAAGAGGTACACACAAAAAATATTCTCCCATTAATTACATACTCATTGCGCTTTTCGCTCAGCAGTAATCCCTCAAGGGCCAAAGTCCGAAGTTCTTTTCTATGCTTTCTATTTTCCCCTCAGCCTTTCACGTGGCGGAGTACTTCATCAGTTGTCCTGAACTGACTTAAGCATCGGAGGAAAGATCCCTGGATCTCACAAGGGGTTGTTCCTGTTTTCTCTTTTGCAGGTCATCTCGGATCTACAGGGAAGACCTCGGATACCCTTACCCTCAAGCAGCTACAAAGACAATTCGACCCTTTGAATTTCAAGGGACTACTTCAACCCCTAGAAAAAACCCCAAAATTGTTACTTTTTAGGGTTAAAAGACTAATATTTGTATATTATTATTTATTTTATTGTATATTTTTTTAGTTGCCCATCCGGTAACATTTATTCCCATGGACATATTTATTTAATTATTTGACTATTGATTATGAACAAATGAAAATTGCTTGCTCAAAATTGATAACCTAAATAAAATGAATGTTGAAATGACTTAAAAAATATTTAGGTTAACTTAGTTTTTGAACCAATTCGAATTACAAAAATTTCTAATTTGCAAGTAGTTGCCATTCATAAGAACGGGCAAATTGGATGCATTCCACATCCAATTTGTACCATTGCCCCCGAACTCGAACTTTGGTTAAAAGAATAAAAGGAATCAAAAGTCAGTTTTCCTATTTTCAAAAAAAAAGGTGGCGACTCCAAACACCCCAATTGTGCCATTTAGCACATCACAAAAAAATGACAACTTTACCCCCATATCACGCACCCACTTCCGTGCGGGTACGTGAGCCTTTATTCAACTCCTGCCTCTTTTTCTTGAGCGTGGGGGCGGTGGACCCTACAGTCTCACTCATCTTTTGGAGAATGGTCTTGAAGTTTTTGTTGGCAGCCTCGACAGCACTGTTTGTACATGGCCTGTAGGGTGATGACCTACGATGCTGTATCTTGTAGTCTTGCAAGATATCAGTAGTTTTCTTTTTGAAATGAGATCCATGATCGCTAATTATATCATGTGTGACTCCATACCGATAGATTTTATCATTTTTTATGAACTTTGCAACTTGTTTCGAAGTTAACTTCGAGTAGGATGCTGCTTATACCCATTTTGTGAAGTAGTCAATTGTAGAAAGGATGTGCTCGTGTCCACCTTTTCCTGTAAGAGTTATTTTTCCAATGATGTCGATTCCCCAGGTTGATAAAGGCCAAGGGTAAGTCAGACCATAGGGTGTTGAAGGAAGCATGTGTTGTAAATTTGCACGAATTTGACATTGCTTGCATTGGTGCACATATTGGCTACAATCCTGTTCCATTGTGGCCCAATAGTAGCCTTGCCTTGTTATTTTCTAGCGAGTGTGCGTCCGTTCATGTGCGGGCCGCATACTCCTTCATGCACTTAACCCATTATCCGTTTTACCTATTCTTCGTGGACACAAAGTAGGCTAACTCCATATGGGGTTTTCTCATATAATTTGCCTTAGTGTACCACAAATTGTGCAGCGAGAAGGCAAATGGTCGTTTGTGCCCGTGGGTCATCACACCCAGGGGAATGCTCTTATCTCAACTTGTTATTGAGGATGTCGGCGTACCATGGATCTTTTTCTAAGGCGTCCACTTCTAAAGTATAACGGTGAGTGGTTTCTTCCCTCGTTTCAATGTATATTCACATCGTTTTGATTTTTGGAGGAGAGTGATCATAGACCCCAGCTTGGCCAATGCATCCGTGAATCGGTTTTCTTCTTTTGGGAGGTATGTATAGTGGATTTCAGAAAAGCTTTCAGCTATCTTTTCTAAATGGGCTTGGTAAAGGGCCAAGCTCTCATTCTTCACTTTCCATTTCTTCAAGATTTGGTTAATGATTAGGGTCGAATCTCCATACACTCTCAGGGTTCTAATCCCTATGGAAACTGCGGTTTGTAATCCAATAGCGCAAGCCTCGTATTCTGTGACATTGTTAGTTACTTCAAAGTCGAGTTTTATCGATAATGGGGTGTGTGCCCCATCCGCTGAGACTAAAAATACCCCTATGCCATATCCCTTTCGGTTTGATGCCCTGTCGAAGTACATGAGACAAGTCTCGGTATCGGCTGTCATGATGTGTTCGTCGGGAAATTCATATTCTTCCTAGTTTTCTCAGTGTTTTACAAGATGGTCAGCCAAATATTTGGGAATGGCATGCCGTTTTATGCTTTTCATGTTCTCATATTTGAGGTCAAATTTGTACAGCATGACGGACCATCGAGCTATCCTTCCATTAGGTATGGGATTTTGTAAGATATGTTTTAATGGATCTTCCCGAGATCTGATATGCACTTTATGATTTAGCATGTAATGTCTCAGTTTTTTGGTTGCTGATACTGTGGCGAGACACGTCTTTTCTTGGGTGGAATAGCGCGTCTCATACTCGAGGACTGTTTTACTTAGGTAGTACATTGCCTTTTCTTTTTTTGTCGATCTCTTGGGCTAGCATGGCCCCCATTGCAGTTTTAGTAACCGATAGTTAAATATGAGTGGTATGCTTGGCGTCGGTGGGACCAATATTAGCGAGTTGGCCAAATATTCTTTGATTTTGTCAAATACTTTTTGACTTTGGTCATCCCATTCGACCTTTGCACTTTTCTTCAGATTTTTGAAAATAGGTTCACATACAATAGTCAATTTGTTAATGAATTGACTAATATACTGAAGCCTTCCTAGGAACCCCTTATTTCTATTTAAGTTTTCGGGGGAGGCATTTCAACGATTGCTTTGATCTTTGACGGATCAACCTGGATGCCCCGAGAACTCACTTTGAAGCCTAAGAGTTCCTCGGATGTGATGCCAAATGCACATTTTTGCGGGTTAAGTTTAATATTATACTTTCTTAATCTTTCGAAAAATTTGCGGAGATTGGGTATATGCCCTTCTCGACCTCGTTAATTGACAATCATATCGTCCACTTATACCTCAACTTCTTTATGCATCATGTCATGTAAGAGGGTTTGTGCTATATTTGGTAGGTTTCCCTAATGTATATCAACCCCAAAGGCAAGACACGATAGCAATTTTCCCCATTGGGTAATGAAGGTTGTCTTTAGCATATCCTCCTCGGCCATAAGTAGTTGCTTATATCCCGCATAACCGTCCATGAATGATAGGAGCTCATGATCCATGGTGTTCTCAACTAGAACATTGATGTGGGGTAAAGGAAAGTAATTCTTGGGACATGCTTTATTCAAATATTGGAAATCCACACACATTCTTACTCGTCCATCCTTTTTTTGGGACGGGGACGATGTTTGCTACCCATTCGGGGTAATCGGCGACTATGATAAATCCTGCGTCGAGTTGATTTTCCACCTCTTCCATTATCTTTGAAGCTTAGTCTGGCTTCATTCTCCTTAACTTCTGCCTAACAGGTTTCGCACTGGGAGGAGCGGAATTTTATGCCTGGCGATGGTACGGTCAATTCCCGGTATGTCCTTATAGGACCATGCGAAGACATCTATAAATTCTTTTAGGAGGCTCATGAGGTCGGATCTTTCATTTGGAGTTAGAGTTAGACCAATTTTAACCTCTTGTGCTTTATCGTCAGTTCCCAAGTTAATCATTTCAATTTCTTCAATTACAGAAGTTTTTTGATCATGTTCGAGCATGGCTATCATGAGTGATTTATCATTATCGGATTTATCAAATGACAAAACAATCCAAGGAGTAAGAATAATTTGCATTCATTTTATTGATATCATCAAAAAGTACATCGATTGAAGAATCGTACACTTTGAGAATGGGGGAGCCTAGTTTCCTAATCCTCTCGGGAGGAGAATGTCCTATGCTAGCATCCCAAATAGAATCGCTAGAACTAGAATCAGAATCACTAGATTCGAACATAGGTCCTTCTCAATGGTGACACTAAACTTGCGCCCGTCGGAAGTAGTCCACTTGCAAATGCGGTGCCAATCCTCGAGTATCCCAGTGGCGGGTGCGATCATCTCTCGGGGGTCGAGCTCTTGATTCTAAATGGCCAAGACTACGTCGTCATCTTCTTATGCTTGAATCTCCTCTCGCCCGATTAGGAGCCCAATCAAGAGTTAGTTTTTCCTGAAACTTAAGGATTTCATTGTCCAAGGTTGCAATCCTCCAAAATTTCAAAGCTTGAGATTGACGTGCCTTCCTCTCTAAGGTAGTATGGTTCAGGAAATCTAAAATAGGGGAAGTTGTCATTTGCCCGGACGAATTGTCCGTTTAGGGCGTGGGGATAAGGGAGATTAGGGCTATCGATGGAAATGCCTTCCCTTATGGCCCTCTTTCATTTTGCTTCCCTTGAAATTGATTCCTTTATTTATTGAATCGATGGAGGATAGCCTAGGCTTAATGTAAGGTTCGTGGTTTCTGCCCACCAAAACAAACTATTTTCTAATCCCATCCCGGGCATATAGCCCTATTTTTGCAGGATGGCATTAACTTGCAGGTTTGAGTGAGGATGAAAATTGTATGGAGTTTGTTAATCCTCAATGGCGTTGATTTCTGGGTTTAATCCCCAAAATTCTTTGTCCTCTTCACCGTGGTCTATTTTAAGACAGGAATCTTGGATAAGGTGACCTTCATTTAATCGGCCTCAATCACCATGACTTTACCCTCCATTACCATTTTGACTTTTTATAAAGGATGGATGGCACGGCTTTAATTTTATGGAGCCAAGGTTGTCTCAGAAGTAGGTTGAAGGTTGAAGGTATGCCGATAATGGAAAAGGTAAATCGCTTTTCCATGAAACCAGTAGTGACATTGATGATGATGGTGGCAAGCACACTTCTCCTTGCATCATCGTAGGCTCGTAAGCCATGCGATGTCTGTGCAAGGTCATATTGGATGCCTAAACACTTCGTGGTTCTAAGTGGGCATACATTCAATGCAGACCCGTTATCGACAAGTACCATGAGTACGTGGTGTTGATTACACGTCACATTAACGTATAGTGCCTTATTGTGATTACGACCTTCTTTTGGCAGGTCGTCGTCCAAGAATGTGATCGTGGTGGGCAATCTTTCTTCCGTCAAGAATGCTACAAGTTCTGTGGGAGACATTTCAGAAGAGATGTAGATTTTATTGAGTGCGGCAAGGAGTGCTTGCCTATTTTCCAGAGATGATGCTAGAAGTTGCCAAATGGTGACATCGGCTTTCATTCTTTTTAATTGGTTTAGCAAGGGATTGTCGAGTTGTTCATGTGCCACTACTTTTATGCCCTTGTCTGTCGGGTTTTCCTTGGTGTGAGGTGGACCATCTTTTCTCTAGTATTACCTTCTTGACCTAGTAATATTGTCGACTTCACCTTTCTAAACCTCATGTTCAGATAGCCAAGTATCGTAGTAACTCTCGTCACACCTTAGGGATGCATCCCATGAATCCTCTTCGTCACTATCCCATATCTCGCTAATGCTCAACTGTTGGTGCGGTGATACAGGTTCGAGTAAGGTGGGATCGAAACCTATGTCGTCATTTGATATGAAAAAAATGGACTCCTCCTTAGATGAAAGGGGATTCTTATTGGCTTTTGGGACACGTGCGGTCTTCGGCAATGGTAAAGTGCCATTGTCAATGAGGTCTTCGACTGCGTTTCTTATAAAGTCCAGCACTTATCAGTTTTGTGGCCTTTGCCACAATGATACTTGCAATATTCTGTTAGGTCATAGCTCTTGGACCATTTTTCCTCTAGGACATCAGGAGTGGGCCCCTTTGGCTGCAAATAGATCCTTTTTTTGAATCGTCCCAGAGCCTGGGGGACAGTCATACCCAACGGGGCATAGGCTCATCACTCCCGACGTTGAGGGCATTGACCCCATTCACCTTTGATGTATTGTTCCACTTGGTGTTTTTGTTGTTGTTATTATTTCCCTTATTACATTTAGCTTCCAAGTTGGAAAGCTCGTCCTCGATCGCCAATCCTACCTCTGTAAGTTGGAGGAAAGTACTAACAGGTTGGATAATCAAATGTTTCTTGAACTCAGTTCTGAAATTGCGTATGATATACGCACTTGGTTTCTTTTCGAGGGCCTATTGACCATACGGGCAGCCTTCTCTCGCCATCTATTGACGAAGGTCATAACGTCTCACGTGTGAGGTGCTTAGTGGCTTCAAACTCCCTTATTGTAACAGGAAGCTCGGTATTGATACTGAGCTAGGAACTCTCGTCTTATTTCCTCCTAGGTTTTGACTCGTTCATTATCGAGTCTGTAATACCAGCTAGATGCGGAACCATCTACAGAAATAGGGAAGATATGAGGGAATAGTTCCTTATATATACCCTTCAGAGTAAGGGTAATGGTAGATACCCAAAGATGGGTCCTAGGGTTGTCAGTGCTCTTGAACTTAAGTAGGTTGGATAAGAACGTCTTATCGGGTAGAGCGCCCATTAGGTTAGGAGTGATCCCCTCGATATCATGGTATTGGTTAAACAACTTGTTATGTTTCACGACAGACTCAAACTTTTTCAGCTCTCCCTTGATTGGGTCAACTTTGTCAATGTTCTTGGTTTCCATTTGGTTCACCTTTTCGGTCAAGTTTTTGATGAGAAGGGAAAGATCTTGATTGGTAGGTTGGTTTTTCCATTTCAAATGTTAGTTGATGCACGAACGGAGGAGGTGACTGGGTTCGGGAGAAGACAGAGGCGAGGGAGTTGAGAACGGTGATCGTGGAGGTGATCTTCTGCGAAATATATTGTCCTTGCCACGTATCCAATGAACGGATTTTTCCCTATAGTTAATTCGGGAACTAATTAGAAGGGTAACAAGAAGAAAAGATCCAAAACGGGTAAACCTAAACTTCTAATGGGGAAAAATGGTTGTAAAGTCCCTGGTTTACGGTTCGGTCGCAAATGCAATGCAATGAAACAAATGTCAAGAATGCAAATGCCATATGCTCCTTATGTTTAACACCTAAACAATGGCTCTAGTTCCGCTAAGGGTCCAAACGGTTTTAGGTAAAATAAGGCTCCCACGACATATGGATGTGCTTACAACGTTATGGAATACATAAGCATCGTAATTTACCATTTTTCTTCCATCGAATGGAATAAAAGAAAGTTCGTGAGTGAAGAGTCGTTTATGATTTTCATGGAGAATCGAATGGATTTTCCATGTAACCGAACTCTTCCCCTAGATATCTGATTATGTGATACTTAGGTTCCCGTACATAGGAAACTACATGAAAAAGATGCACATTGAACCAAGTTGATTTACATTTTTTTTCCTAACTTATTTTTGAGTCTCACCTCTTTTAGTTTAGTCTCTAGCTGAGTTGCCATTGTAGGGGCCACGGCCGTCCCGATAGGAAACATGGCGGAAGTTGAAAATTGGCGCGAGTACCCCCACGAAAATGGTGTGTGTTACAGGGGATAAAATGTCATGTTTTTGTAATGTGCTAAATGGCACAAATGGGGTGTTTTGGAGTCGCCACCATATTTTAGAAAAATAAGGAAACCGTCTTTTGACTCCTTCGACTTTTAACCGAAGTTGAAGTTTGGGGTAATGGTACAAATTGGATATGGAATCCACCGAATTGGCCCGTTTTTGCAAACAGCTACTACTTGCCATTAGAGCTTTTATGTAAATCGATTTAGTTCCAAAGTATATTAACCTAAATTTTATCTTAATAATTTGACATTCATTTTTATTTAGGTTATCACTTATTAGCATGCAATACATGTTTGTCCATAATCAAATGATAAAAAGCATAAATATGTGTCTATGGGATAATCGTTACTGAATGGGCAACAAAAATGAATAATAATATACACATATAAGTCTTTTAACCCTGAAAAGTAATATTGAAATTATTACTTTTTAGAATTATATGACTTAATAAAATAAAGAACAAAAATAAGAAAATGAATAAATATGCGAAAAGGATAAAGAACGAAAAATGCAAAAATTAAAGGAAAAAATAAATTAAGAGAAGACAAATGTCGAGAAATAAAATAAATAAGGCAGAATGTTACAAAAAAAAAAAGAAAAAAAAAGAAAAAAAAGAAATTTAAACTAAA
>ONZA01002119.1:6806-18357 GCA_900322205.1 Kewa caespitosa
TCTAGTAATTTGTGTTTTCCATACTTAAAAACACTAAATTATTTAATTTGAATGTTAGCAATTGTTGTAAAACACTAAATTGTTGAATATAAGAAGGCACGCTTGCAATTCGAAATAATGTGTTAAACAAAAAATCAAAACAAAAACAAAAAATAGTGATATTTTTGCAAGTCGGATCGGTTCGGATAATCCGATATCCGATCCAAAACTTCGGATATCTGAAATTTCGGATATCCGATATTTTTCGGATTGGATACGGATCGGATTTTTGGTGATCCGAATTTTCGGATATCCGAATTTTTGGATCGGATCGGATCGGAGATCCGATCCTGCACACCCCTAACTACTGTGATACTATTGTGAGGCAGCAGAGAAAAGCTTGGTTATGGGATCATTTTACTCATAGTGATCTTGAGCATGTTAAATGCCATTATTGTGAACAATTAATTGTTGCTAAATCTAAAAATGGCGCTAGTTGCATGAGAAATCACTTAGTGCCCTAAGTACCTCGCAAAAGTTGATAAGAAACAGAAGTTGATTGATTTTGAGCGTGAAACAGTTGTGAATGTGCTGGGAGTGCTAAAATTGATATTGTGCCTAAATTATGGCTATTTGATCATGCGGTTTCTAGAAAAGCAATTGCTAGGATGATGATTGTTGATGTATTGTCTTTCAAGTATGTTAAACGTGAAGGTTTTTCATACTTTTGTAAAACGATGAGGCTTTAGGTGAAAAGTGCTCTAGGTGAAAACGTGAAGGTTTCTATGAAAAAGTTTGTTGTTCCTTCTCGTGCTAATGTTACTAGAGATTCCTATGCTCTTTACATTGAAAAAAGGGTCAAGTTGAAAAGTGCTTTAGGTGTTTTGTCTTTTAGAGTTTGTCTTACAACTGATTATAGGAATTCTTCTCAAAATGTGAGATTCATGTATCTTAGTGCCCACTTTATTGATGATGATTGGAAGTTGCACAAATAAATTCTTAACTTTGGCCCTATTGCAGGTCATACCAGTTAACTTATTGATAGGGCCATTGAGAAATGTTTAAATAATTGGAATCTTACAAGAATTTCAATTGTGATAGTAGACAATGCTAGCTCAAATGACTTGGTCATTAAATACTTGAAAAGAAGAATTCATCATTGGGGTGTTACTTTGTTGGATGGTGAATACTTGCACATGCATTGTGTTACTCGTATTCTGAACTTGGTTGTCACCAATGGTTTGAGTGATCTTGATATTTCTATTAGGAGAATTCATACTAGTGTTAAATGTGTGAGGTCTTCTCCAGCGAGACTTAAACAATTCAAAGCTTGTGTGGAAGAAGAAAAGATTGTGAGGAAGAGTCTTGTATGCTTAGATGTTGAAATTAGATGGAATTCTACTTATTTGATGTTTAAAAGTGCTCTAAAATTTAGAAAGACATTTAATAATTTGGCGTCAAAAGGTGGTCCATATGTTAAGGAGTTTGAAAAAAATAAAGAGAAAGAGAATAGCAAGAAAGCTCTTCCACCACTTCTTCATCCACCTAAGGATGCTGATTAGAGTAAAGTTGTTGTTATTTTGCCTTTCGTGAAGATCTTTTATGAAGTTGTCATGTTACTGGTAATGAATATGTGCATGAGATTTATGAGGTTGGGTTTTCAATTGCTGATTATGTGCAACTACGCATAATGACTGCTAAAATGAAGGGAAAATACGATAAGTAATTGGATAATGTGAAGAACTTAAATGTGTTGTTGTTTGTAGCATTAATATTGGAACCAAGGCATAAGTTGAAGTATGTTGAATGGATGGTTAAGAAACAATATGATATGGATAAAGTTACCATGTTGTTTTCAAAGATCAAAATTGCTTTTAAGAGGATGTTTGACTCTTACACCTCCACTTCGTGTCCAAAATCATCATCGAGCTGTAGTAATCCTTTGTCGACTAGTGCTAGTCAAGATGCATCCAGGACAAATGCTCAGAATCGTATGCTCATGAGGTACCAACAGGATATGGGGACTTTAGGAGACATCGATCAGAATGAGATGGAGAAATATCTTGATGTAATGGTTGAACCAAGGGTCCCTAAATTTGATATTTTGGGTTGGTGGAATGATCAGTGAAGGACCTATCCTATACTTCGTACGATGGCCAGAGATGTCCTTGTTATATCGGTTTCAACCGTTGCCTCTGAGTCCGCCTTTAGCACAAGAGGTCGTGGGATTCTTTCCGCACCTCTCTTACTCTTAGGACGGTGGGAGCTTTGGTTTGTGCTCAATATTGGTTTCGAACCAACACCAGCCCTTTTTTAATAGAGGAGAACATATTTGCACCGAAGGATTTGGAAGAGTTGAAGTTCCTTTCCTTCTTCATTATTTTTTATGTTATTTTATTTTCATTGTCTTTTTATTCACATATTTTTTTGCTTGTAATTTATGTTTAACTGTTTACTTGTCTTAAATTATAACTTTAAAGGACTTAATATTGGAGCAACCGATTATTGAGATTGATGAGTCACCTTCATGCTTCAATGTACAAGAAGATGCCTCCCTAGAACACATGTACACCTTTCTCGCGGTGGAAGAAGTGTGAATATTGGTGTTTCACTATTTTGTATCGGCCTATTAAGTATATGTAACGTGAATTGTGAAGGCTTTAGAACTTGTTAATTATTTTGAAACCTTTTTTAGATTTTTCTTTTGGTAGTGAAACACGGGGACACAACCCCTAGCAAACAACAAAAATAAAACTAAAATGAACTAATCTAGGATACGAAACGCCACTAATATCTTCAACGATGATCCTTCCTAGTTGGCTTGGAGGAGTGTGCAACTTATGGACACCCGGAGACAGCGTGACGCCTAAATTCGCAAGCCAATCAGCAGCGCGATTTGCTTCTCTTTAACAGTGGGCAAATCGGATTTGCCAGTCACTCCTTTTAAGCAGGTTCTTGCACTCCTTAATCATATTCGTATTTGGTCCCGGCTCCACATTAGACTTGAGCAGCATATGAACAGATACTTTAGAGTCCAGGTTGATCAGCAACTCGGTCACTCCCTTGCATCTTGCCATCCAGAGTCCCTCCAATAGCGCAAGAAGCTCCGCTCTTATAACAGTACACCTGCCCAAGTTAGCTGCGGATGCTTCCACCATGTTCCCGTGTGCATCTCTAAGGATTCCTCCTCCACTTGCTACCCCGGGGTTACCATTAGAAGCCCCATCTGGGTTCAATAGGATCCATCCCACATTCGGGGACCAGCAACGTACCATGACCTCCTTCTTTAGCGCGCTTCCAAGACCCGGTGTAATCATCCCAGAATCGAACGCCCTTTTGATGTCACTAATCCGTTCCTCTAGGAACGAGAACGGGTTTATGGGTATTTCATTTGGTCTACCAAAAACCTGCATGTTACGCCATTTCCATAAATAATAAATGGCAACGGAGAAAATAGTGGCCCAATTGGGGTGACGTGACGTCCCATCACCACATAAGTTGTCCGCCATCCACACCCGCGTTGGTGTAAGGATAAATTTATCACATTGCGCCACACCAAAGTAGTGCCAGACATGGAGGGCTGGGTGGCACCTTCTCAAAATGTGGTCGGTTATCCTTTTCCTGTGCCCCACACAAATTGCAACACGGGTCATCTGTTAGATGCCGTATCACCCCATTAGCATTGGACATGATCCTATCATGACATGCAAGCCACATAAATACCCAAATGCATTGAGGCACTGGAGCACGCCACGCAAAGTCCCAGACCTTATCACGAGCAGGGGCCCCCCAATCACTGTTCTTTAAGACTTTGACGATACGGATTGCCGCTTGACGCAGAACTTTCCTCGTCGTGAGCCGTCCCAGTACAACTGATCACCTTCATCATCTACTTCACACATCTGTTGAGCTGCTATTTGTTGCAAAGCCTCATTTAGAAGCACGTCCGCAAAAATCTCCCACTTCCAACCCGTGTTGGGGTCCCACGCCTCCTAGACCGTCATGTCCTCCAGGTGAGTGGGGATGGAGTGAATCACCAACGAGATTAGTGGAACCTCTATGGCCCACATATGATCCCAAAAGAGGGTACGAGAGCCATCCCCGATAACAGTCCTAGCTCATGTCTGAATGACTTTAGAGTTTTCAGCTATAGCTTTCCATAGGAATGAGTCGGAAGCGCTCGCTGTGAACATATCAAGATCACATCTACCTTCAAAATATTTTGATCGGAGCACTCTTGACCACAAAGATGTCAGTTTTGTCATGGCCCGCCATACTAACTTCGCAAGGAACACCACATTCGTTTGGCGCATACTTCGTAAGCCAACCCCGCCTTCCTCTTTATCCAACTTCAACGTTTCCCATGATAAGAGGTGTACTGTCCGTTTCTCATCGTCACCTCCCCACATAAATCTATGAGTTTTTCGATGAAGATCATCACACACTGTACGTGAAATTTTTGCATCTTGCATGGGATAATAAGAGATGGCTTTGAGAGAAGATTTGGCCAAAGTAAGGCGACCCGCATGCGAGAGACACTTAAATTTCCACCCACTGAGTCTCGCGTTAACTTTGTCCAGTAGGTATTGGCAATGTGCCCGCGTAACTCTTCCATTTATCGTTGGCATTCCGAGATAAAAGCCGAGATCTTCATTGCAAGCTATGTTCAGAGTAGCACTCACATCCGCGGCAACATTATGACTAACATTGCTTGAGAAATTCACTCTTGATTTCTCAAAAGAAACTTTACTTCCGGAAGCTAGGCAAAAATGGTCCAGAATATTGCGAACTAACTGGCCTGCTCTACTGTAGCTTCCGCGAACAAGATTAAATCGTCTGCGAAAAAGAGGTTAGATAAAGGAGGGCCCTCCGTATTGCACGGTATCGGTCTCCAATTTTCTAAGATGGCCGCTTCCTCAATAGCTTGGTGGAGGCATTCCATACACATAATGAAGAGACATGGAGACAATGGGTCCCCTTGTCAGTTCTCGAGAGGGTTTGTAGCTCGGCCATGGTTCCCCGTTCCATAGTTCCTAATCGAAGAGCTAGTAATGCAACTCATAATCACGTTTATCATCAACCTAGGTAGGTTCATTTCAAGAAGAGTGTCGTGATTGAAGCTCCAACGGAGCCGGTCATAGGCTTTCGCTAAATCTATTTTAATCGCCATGAAGCCTGTTGTGCCCGGCAACTTCCGCATCGTGTGTAACACTTCTTGGACGATAATTACATTGTCCGTTATTTGACGACCCGGGACAAAACTACTTTGGTTCGGCGAGATGAGCTTAGGCAGCACCGGCTTGAGTCTATTGACGATCACCTTTGTCACTGTCTTATAGACCACATTACATAGACCAATAGGCCGAAACTAGGACACGTGCGACTGGTTCTCAACTTTGGGAATGACTGCTAGAAAGGTTTCATTTACTTTCTTCGGTGACATTTTACCGTTGAGGATATCGAGAATAGCAGGGCCAACATTTTTGTGCACTTGATCCCAATATCGTTTGAAGAAAATAGCTTGGAAGCCATCGGGGCCCGGGGCTTTAAAGGCCCCCATGTCATCGAGAGCTGACTTAACATCACACATAGCATAAGGACGGGTAAATCTCGACCATTATGTGGGCCCAATGTCTGGAAATAAGTCCACTGGCAGCAGCGCATCATTAGCTTCTGGCGTCTGGTCTGTGAACAAGTCCTTGTAGAACTCAGTCACCATAGCACATAATTCATCTTGGTTAGTAACTCAATCCCCTGCCTCATTCTTGAGGCCTAGGATGCGGTTCCTTGCCCTCCGTATCATTGTAGACGTATGATAGTACTTTGTACTATGGTGTCTCCATCCCTAAGAGCTTCTACTTACGATTTTTGATACCAAAGGCTAGCCTCTTGATCAAGACCTTTTTCCATGTCCCGTCTTAGTTTCGCATAAATTTTGAGAAGGTAACGGTTACCCGATTGGGTAATCTTGAGCTGAATGCCCTCCGATCTAGCTGTTAATGCCTTTTTCCTTCTGAAGATATTACCAAAAGTATCTTGGTTCCAAGAAAGAAGCTTATTTGCAAAGGTGCCCGAAAAATCTTGGATCGGTTTATCATCTTCCCAATTCTCTTCCACAAAATTGTTGAAGTTCTCGTAAGTCATCCATGCCGCTAAGAAGCGAAAAGGTCTCCGTTTGCCCGGAGGGACGAACCCATGAGTGCTAAAAATAATCGGGAGGTGGTCCGAACCTGTTGAAACAACATGTTGCCCAACCGCATCAGGGAACATGTCATTCCATTCTTTGTTGCAAAGGCCTCTATCTAATCTAGCCCACTTTAAAGTCTCTGGAGTATCCCCTCGCATCCATGTGTGCTTAGGCCCAAAATAACCCATGTCGATCAGAGAGTTATTTTCGATCCAGTTATTGAAGTCCATGAACCTACGTTGCATATTTGAATCTCCACCATGCAGCTCCGACAATAATCTTGTTTTGTTAAAGTCATCTCCAAGAAGCCATGGGCCGTTTAGCGACTAGCCCAATGTAACAAGATGGGACCATAGTGCTCATCGCTTAACCTAGTCTGGACTAGCACAGACCGCCGAGAAAAGCCACGGGTCTTCCCCAACCCTACGGAACTCCACTATAATTTCTTGAGTATGGTTGTCCATACGAGTGACGGATACCTCCTCCTTTTTCCAAAAGATCCAAATACCGCCACTGAAACCTACTACTTCTTCAATAATTACACCATCGAAGCCTGTCGCAGATTGAATGGCTATCGCACGGTCACCTCCCACTTTGGTTCCAGCAAAGCAAAAATAGAAGGGTGCGTATGAAATCTCTAAGTTGATTAATGAACTCACGATTTCGCGCCCCTTGGATGTTCCATACTAGGCATCGTAACGGTTTTGCCGAGGGCAATAAGTTAGGGTAGTGTTGATCCATTACCAAAGGTATATGGGGTAAGGTGTCAACAAATGCCTTACTAACCATATTAACCACTTGATTGACTTCAGGGGGAAGAGAGCTCTCACATATCAACTTCGGAGAAACCGGGTCGACGTGTTGAAAACTTGGAACCATAAATGCATTTTGTGTGCCCATTCCCACTGCCTCCCCCATGAATGAATTTGTTGATAGGTGCGTCATGAATCGCATCAGGGGGGTAGGATCAAGGAACATTTGGTCATCAGGGAGTCTGGGTATCCGGGACGGTGGTATGGCAAAATATGGGTAGTCGCTGAGGCATGGAGAGGGCCCACGTTCTCTTTGTTCAGTAGATTGTGAAGACCCGAGGGCGATGTGGGAGGTTGCTTCTTTGTGGATCCTGATGTCACTAGTGAGTTGCGATTGAATGGACTTTGTGAAGGAGGATATGTGGTGTGCTTCTCTTGGAACCTGATAGGAGAAGGGCTAACAACTGTGTTAATACTTCTATTGGCCAATGGAGTCAAACTTGGTTGTTGTACATCGTTATGCTTCAGAGTTTCCAAATCTTGGGATTTCTCAATATCCCTACCTAAAGCTGTTATAGCAACAGAATCCTTTTGCAAAGGAATTAAAGAGTCCCTTGGAGATATACTAGGATGCAAATCATTGTTTTAATTGGCAGGTTTAATTTGGTTGCTGTTACCAACTTCCACGTGACTCTCTTGACCCATATTCTCACCAATAGCCCCCTTGAATTTTGGGTTTGGGTTTGGGTCAGCATCTACCTCCTTAAGGGCTTGAAAACGTGATCCCGTTCTACCTCTAGATTGAGCTTAAGGATTGGAATTCTGATTGGTTCCTTGGTGTCTGGAGTTACGTCTTCGCTGAGACTTTGTCACCAACATCCAATTACCATAGTTCTCGCTAGGGTTGGGCTAGTTAAGTCTCGCTTGTAGCACCCCATCCGGCCGCCGGCCAGCAGTACGAGAGGTCCCCTTATGGGTTTCAACCTGGACTTCTGCATTAAGATCTTTGAATAGGTCACATGTGTCCTCCTTATGCCCAAATTCCCATACTTATAACAGATTTGGCGTAAACCCTCATATTGAATGATTCACACCCGACCATTTAGTCTAAACTTCGATAATAGTGGCCGTGAGAGGTGGACCTCCACACATAGTCTCACAAACTGTCCCCTTTCTGCTGTTGCCGTAGCCTTGTCTACGCGTATTATGCGGCCTATTTTCGCACCCAGTTTGCATAAGAATTCTGAGTCGAAGTATTCAACTGAAAGATTTGGAATACGTATCCATGCTGTGAGGAATCTTATAGGATGCTCATCGGGTACAAAATTAGGAACCCATTTCCAAATAGTGAGATAATGATCATTAATGACCAAGGGACCTTGAGTGAGTACATAATCATAGTCTTCTTGATTAGAGAACCTTACCACATGGCATGCACATCCAATATCAATTAGGTTTAGGTTACCTTTAAGACTCCACTTCTGTTTAAGGCGCTTGAGGAGTTGCACGTCCTTAAGTTTAAATCAAAGAGCTTGATTATTAGTGAGTTCTTCCAAGGACGACGCTATCTCCTCTTTTCCTGTTTTGAGATCCAGATTGTACGGCAGCATGGATCCTCTTGGCCTTCTGGGAAAATGTCTTCATCATCGGAGATGTCATCGTCTTCCTCATCATCTTCGTAGTGGCACACAGTTGGATCGCTGTGGTGGAAAAACAAAGGCACATCTCCTTTAGTTTTCTCTCGTTTTCCTTGTAACCTTTCCTTGTATGAAGTCCTCGGTCCATTAGGGTTTTGTAAAGGAGGAAAATGCTCTTCAATTGAAGATGGGACCTTAGAGACATACTTTTCCATCTCTTCATCAATGGTGATGTTGTTAGCATCTTCAATGCCACGCTTAACTTTCTTGTTAGATCGAAGGGATTGGTCGTTTTCTTGCGTGGTTAAACCTTTTTTAGATGATTGGTATTTGATATAGTATATGTATTTGGTATTTGTTTTGACATGAAAATATTAACAAAGTTGTAATTTCTTAGATATAATTAAATGAGAGTATGGATCACAATCCAGAAAGGCATACATATTTACAACAGTATATGGTTAACAGCCTAATCGAACCGAAACGACAGTTAACCGTACAAAGAAAACTTAGGTTATGATAAGGGATTTCACATAACCGTACCATTGGTTAACCACACATCAGTTACCGAAACACTGGTAACCGATTTTGAACAGCACTAGTTGGAGGAGATGGTAGTGGTGGTGGTGGTGGTTGTGTTGGTAGTAATAATGGCTGACTTTTTCTGTATAATGTGTTGACTATCAATAAATTAAGAGGTGATCTTGGAGGGTGAGTTGACCACAGTTGTATAAAGTATTGATAAGGGGTGACTCAAGTAATGACCATAGTTGACTATGGTGTTATAAATGAGTGATTATGATGTTATAAATGGGTGACTATGATGTCATAGGGGGTGATCATGGTACTTGAGGGAGGTGACTATAGTACTAGAGGAGGGTAATTATACTTCAAGTATAGTGTGAATATGGTAAATTAATGATCACTTTGGTACTATAAAAGGATCCTTTTGTTAAATCAAGGAATGACCATTATTCAGATTTAGAGTGACTACGGGATTGACATGGTGTGACTTTGGTAGTAGAAAGGAGTGATTATTCTTTACATTTTGAAGAACTCGTTTAGTGACTATTATTCAGAAATTTGATGACTTTGATCTCGTTCTCTATCCATAAGCAATGATCTAATGTGATCCTGACATATATATGCGTGCGCATGCGCGCGCGCATACACACTAGTATTTTAATAGTGTCCTCTCGATTGATTAAACTTTGACTCTTTTAATTTAAAAAAATTATCATTTTGATTTGAGCCTTTAAATTTAAAACTAAAGGATTAATGTTATCTTTTCTGACATAAATCACCTTGACAATGTTTAAGATTATGCACAACATATCCTTAAGGGATGTAGCTAAAATTTAGTTAGATTTATTGATTAAAAAATTTACTAATGTGAAATGTCCCAAAAATAATGAAGGACAGCTAATAACTTAAGTCTAACTTCAACGTGTCTAATCCCACAATCACTATATTTAAATCTAATCTCCTACCCACGTGTGTTAAACCATGATTACCCGTCACCACTATACTAAGCTGCAATGGAAAAACTTGGTGAGGTTTGCAATCAAATATGATTAATTAAAAATTTTCAAATAATTCAAGTTCTAGTGTATTGGAATAACTTATCAGTTCTAAACTTATTGTAATTAATTCTATTATAAATTGTCTAATATTTTTTTCATTTTTTTGCAATTTTAAATTTGCTATTTAAATAAAATGTAATTCTCTATGCTGATTCACTCAATACATATAGCTTATCTCGGCCAAGTTTGATGAATGGCTGTTTAATACGTTAAATTACAATACTATCTCGATTAAAAGATAAACGTGTGCATGAGTGAGAAACTTTCTAAAGTGACATAGAAGAAATGAAAGGATATGGACTTGCTTGAGAGACTAGGGGAAGTAAATGGGCTGGATGGAAAGAAAAAAAATTCGGAGATAGATAAGTTAGTGGGTTTGGAAGTTACAAAGTTTAGGCTTGGTCCAAATCACAACAAATTCTTAGATTGGATACACTATAGATTATCTAAATGACAAAATCATGAGTTGACACAAGCGTTTCTTTTTTCTCATCTCCAGACAACATCCAACCAACTAAAATTTGTCAGCCGTATTGAATGATTTTGCTGACACCTCTAATGAACCCATCTAAACATTATTTATAGATTATATAGATGATAAAATCATGAGCTGGCGCAAGCGTTCCTTTTACTTGCAACAAACTTGGTGTTATCTGATCCGCAACTTTGGTCCTAAATCACAATAGTTTTTGGCTTGAAAACTAAGTTTTATACAATATGATCATAATATGGTTTCACATGTTGTCCTGTAAGTATACTTATATACATATCACAACCAGAATGTCCATACAATCCATTTATGCTCTTTTATTCATCCATGTATATGCATGTCTAATGAAACACTACCATTACACATCCCTTCCAACTATTACACAAACTCAGAAAAACATAGATAAAATTGAAAATCTCATGTTTCAGTTTATTGCATAAAAAAAATAAAATAAAGATAAATGTCATGAATACTAGATATACCAATCATTGTTAGTCTAGCTCCATAAAGTCATTACGAATCAAGCACATTCTCATGTAATTTCATCGAGCTCCTCTTAAGTAATTATTATACCAGCATTTTTTTTTTGTTGAAGTAGAACTTTCATGAGTATGATGGCGTTTCAACTCCTCCTTGTTTATGGACGATTGGTACAGTTTAGAATTCTCTATCTCACGATTGGTACACGCATAAACAATAAAAAACCTTATGTTTCACTACGATATATATAATCATGCGAAATAAGATGCCATGTCTTCATCTGTAGGAGGGAAAAAGCGTTAGTTTACTGTTTGAGAAACTACTACAAAATGCGTGTGCTTATGCACGAGCTAGATCTCAATTCTCAATCGCATATAATCTTAATTGATACATCACAAAGAAAGAAACAAGTCAATAAGACACTTATGTCTTTGAAATTTTTT
>ONZA01002121.1:18877-30050 GCA_900322205.1 Kewa caespitosa
AAAAAAAAAAAAAAAAACGGAGAAGTCGGGTCGTTGATCTTGCGCTTCTTCTCGTCAGTCTTTCCCTTACCATTATCTATCATATTATCTAGTGTTTATGTGTTTTAGGGTTTGATACAAAAGACCACAGTGGATCTTGATACCATTTAGAATTTTGGAGTGTAAACCCTTGGGTCATTCTATTAACAATGAGTCAAATACGTACAACTCTAGGTAATCCAACAAGGGAAGGAACTCTTTTAGAAAACAACTACCCCTAAATATGTGCCAATAAGATACAATGATATATTAAATATCTTTATTGCCTAATATAGAACGAAATAGATATTGGTATGAAGTCAAGTGAAACATAAAAGAATTCCTCGTGAGTGAAATTGAATGAAACGATGTATAATGAAGTCAAGTGGACCAATACACCAATAAGAATGAAATCAAATGGAACGAAAAGATATTGTCAGAAGTGAAATTAAATGGAACGAGATCGATATCAATGTGAATTTAGCCAAGTAGGAACCTCACATGTATATCAATGGTGTCAAATCCGAGTGGCAGGAAACATATCCCATTAGTAGAGAATTTAAGTGGAGGAAAATGTAGTAATGGAAGTGAAATCAAGTGTAGCAAAAGAGATGTCTTTGAGACTTAGTGGCATGAATTATGTACCATTCGGTGCACTTGTCGAAACGAAAGGACGTCTCATTGAGCACAACAAATGCTCTTAGAAGGAATGAACTGAGTAATAGCTAGTAAGTATAGAATTGGAGTGGCAAGAAAGAAAATATAGTTATCTTATTAGGTGTAAACTGTGCACACTCATGGGAAGTGTAAAAGAAGTTCGAATTAATCAGCAGAACATGTCACTCGATTACTGAGAAGTGATTAACGAACATAGTCTATTCACCATAAAGGTACCATTAATTTCTTTTCTTGAGTCTTGTGGTGTACTTGAGCATGACTTCGGTGCAAGTTATGTGGTGTGATTCCAATGGTTTCTGTTGAGCCCATTCTGACCTCATATGTCACAAGGTCGTGATATTTTCTTCCGACATGAGCACATTTGAGGATCACCTCCAACCCGACCTCCGAATGATGGATAACCAAGGTGACACGTCAGGTCGCCATGGACCTGAACCCCTGTTGACCAATTGGGCCCAGCCTGGAGGCCCAGAGCTGTGGATCCACGCTCTTTGGAGTTGGCGTGTCATGCCCCGATTGGCATCACACTTCCCAAGGACCCTATATAAGGACCCCTGGGCTTCCTGCAAAAGGTACACACTCATTCTCTGACTCATTGAGCAAGATACTATTTTGTTCATCTCATAGCAAATAGTGCCCTCTTGACTTCTCAATCCGGTATGTCACCTCGCTTTCAGTAATCACGTACTAATTTAAGCATCGAAAGACAGTTTCCAAGAATCACCCCGGGGTCAATTCATGTTTGCTAGTTCTTGCAGGTTGACGAAGTGATAGTTTGAGTTTTTATACAACACCCTTTGACGTTTCGAGGGCTCAGTACGGAAAAAACCCCACAACATTTGGCACCGTCAGTGGGCACTGAGATGATTTTGTGTGAGATTGCGGAGCAGTAAACACATTCCTACACATTCACTACTCAGAACAAGCATGTATTCCCTTAACGACCATGCAGAATCCAACGCAGCCACGCCACATAGCAACGCCGACGGTGTGGACCTCGAACAGCTCATCCATCATGAGGCAAAAGCTAAAATGCAGGACAAAATGAAAGCCATTCTCAGAGAGGAAGGAGTTCAGAAATCTGACTTGGTACCATCTAGATCTACTCCAATGCAAGTCATGCAGTCCCGACCATTCAGCATCTCCAGTCGGGAGAGCTCGAGCCACTCTGTGAAGGTTAGACCCCGACCTCAAACTGTCCTCCCCCCCGGCACTCATGCCTCCAGGGGGAAGAAACTGCAAACCTCAGGGAGGCACCACTCCTATGATGCGGCTCGTGAAAACATTGACTCACGCAACTTCCTGAACAACCGTAAGCGAACTGACACCGTTCAAACGGGGGAGGTGGCCCCCGACCTCCGTCAGTTCAGACGCCAAAAAGAAGAAGAAAGGCGACTCGTAGGAATTGGCTTTAAGCCATAATTCCCGTCTTGGCTAGGAAAATTGTCGGAGTACACCACCACGGGCGTACAGACGGGACTCGCCACATAGTCTCCATTCACTGACATCATCATGAGTCAACCAATTCCCCAAGATGTCAAGCTCGGTAAAATAAAGAAGTATAACGGCTCAACTCAGCCAACCGAGCACCTCATGGCGTATGACGCTGCCATGATGACACATAGCCGGCTGAGGCTGTGTCATTTCTTTGTGGGCACTTTGAAAGGCTTAGAACTCAAGTGGCTCAATTTG
Source organism: Kewa caespitosa (assembly GCA_900322205.1). Taxonomy (NCBI): domain Eukaryota; kingdom Viridiplantae; phylum Streptophyta; class Magnoliopsida; order Caryophyllales; family Kewaceae; genus Kewa; species Kewa caespitosa. The sequence continues at coordinate 21,266 of ONZA01002121.1, forward strand.
CTCGCTCGGGGGAGCATCTACTTTTTTAAGCAACTCGCCAACCTCTTCAGCAGCCACTTTGTAACAACGAGCGAGAGACCAAGATCGTCAAGTACTTGCTCAAAGTAACACAATGGCACGACAAGCACGCAAAGAAGTATGTCCAGAGGTTTGTTGATCAGTGTGTGGATATCGAAAACTTGGACCAGATTGTCACGTGCTTGGAATTTATCAATGGTCTACTTGATGGGACGAGATCAAGATCGAGCTGAACAGGAAGAAGAAGAGCAACCCAGATATTCTCTTCAACGAAGCCCGAGACATCGCTATGCAGATAATAACATCCTGGGAGCTCTCCAACTACAACCTTGTCTTCGGCAACAAAGGAAATGCGCCAAGTAAAAGTAAGCCACCTCATCATGAACGACGAGGCAGGTGTCGACATGAAACATTGAACGTGGAGAAGCCACAACTCAAGAACAACCGAGGTGGCAAAAGTGGAGGAAGAGGTGGAGGACGTGATGACAAGGGAAACCGCCTTACAAAGCCCCTGTCGAAATAAAAAGAATTTTGAACTGCAATCAAGAGGTCGTCTTTGCAAAGATGGACTAAAGCCTCCTCTTGAAGGCCAGTCTGATGAAAGAAGCTGATGCAGTAGGCTACTATTTCTGTCACTATCACCGAGACAACAAGCACTCAACCCGATACTGCTGCGAGTGGGGCAAAAACTTGGTAAAATTGGCCAAGGAAGGGAAAATCAACTCCTTCTTCAAGGACAAGAATAGGACAACCACAATGTAGAGCCAATGGGCAAGCAGCTCGAACAACTCGTCTGACTCCAAGGCAATGGCATGTAAGGTTGTCTGAATCCCTCTGTTGTGTTGGGGAGTGACCTTGAAGGCCAGACAAGCGCACCTGTGTTCCCTCTGGTAGGCCATGCTGGTCGATAAGGCTTCTAAGTTTGAAAAGCCCATCACGTTCAATGAAACCGACGCCAGGGAACTGCAATACCCTCATGACGACCAACTTGTCGTCAATATCAAGGTATCTAACTCCATGGTTAAAAGAATTTTGATAGACACCGGCAGTTCCCTCGATATCAACACGTCCTACTGTTTGACCGAGCTTGGATACAATGCAAAGAAAATCATGCCGCTAAACTATCCAGAGTTTGGCTTCGGGGGAAATGAAGTTCACCCCTTCGGGTCAGTCCAATTGCCAGTCGGGCTAGGGCCTAAAAACTTCGCACGACACCTCGTCATTGAGTTCCTGGTTGTCAAAAATTCCCATGAACTATAACATCATACTAGGACGGCCCACCCTTACCTTCATCAACGCAAATGTAATGATGTCAATCCTGACTATCACGTACTACAATGATGATGGAGAGGTGGGAAAAATTCTAGGTGATCAGAAGTCAGTTCGGCAATGTTACATCAAGTGCTTAAGCAAACCCTCCGCTGCCCTCGGCGGAGTAGCCAACCCCATCACCACAGATAGGGGGCAAAAGCTCGTCATCATAGATGAGGTTAAGGAGCCCGAGCTTAAAAAAGCAAAGAAAGAAGAAGCAGGACCGAGCAACTCCGATGCACCTACGGAAGGAAAACGAAGCAGAAAGGGAAAAGAGCCCCAATGCTTCATGTTAGAAAGGCCGGGCCTAACTACCTCAATCTCATGAAAGAGACCAAACGTGCTGAACCCATTGGAGAAAACGTCGAGGTAATCCTTGACCCGACGCGGCCGGAAAGTGTCACCTATGTGGCAGCCGAACTGGATAAAAAGCTCAAGGGAGACATGACTGAACTTCTACGAGAGTTCCAAGATGTCTTCTCTTTCGGCCCACAGAAAATGCCTCGGATTGACCCTACGCTCGTTGAGCACAAATTAGGTGTGAACCCGAAAATGAATCAAGTAAAGCAAAAATGTTGGCATTTTGGGGAGGAAAGAAGCAAGGCCGCCTCGGCCGAAGTGAAAAAGTTGCTCGAAGCGGGTTTAATCAAGGAGTGTATGTACCCAAAATGGCTCACAAACATTGTTCTAGTTAAAAAGGACAACGGATCTTGGAGGATGTGTGTTAACTACACCGACCTCGACAAGGCGTGGAAGAAAGATGATTTTCCCTTACCTCGGATAGACTAGCTCGTTGTTTCTACCACAGGCCATGAACTGTTGAGTTTCATGGACGCTTTCTCTGGTTACCATAAGGTCTTCAGGAGGAAAAAAGATCAAAGTTCCACTACCTTCATCACGAATGAAGGAGTCTTCTGCTACTCCATGATGCCATTTTGGCTAAAAACTGTCGGGGCCACCTTTCAGGTTAGTGCAAAAGGTCTTCTGGCATCAGATTGGTCGAAACCTGGAAGCCTACGTCGATGACGAAGTTGAATCCCAAGAAGTGTGTGTTCGGTGTTCGAAGTGGAAAGTACCTGGGTTTTGCGGTAAACCACAGAGGGATCGATGCTAGTCCCAAAAAAGTGCAAGCGATCCTCGACATGCAACCCCCACGTTGCATCAAAGATGTTCAAAAGCTGCCCGGATGCATTGCCGCCTTCAATCTTTCTATTTCCAGGTTGCCAAATAAGGGCACACCATTCTTTGCCACACTCGGGAAGGGAACAAAGTTCAGCTAGGGGATGGAAGCAAATGAGGCTTTCGAGCAATTAAAGATTTACCTCGGCCATCTACCCAGGATATCATCCCTAGCTCCCGGTGAAGCTTTGTTCGTGTACTTGGCCATGTCGAACCAAGCCGTCACCTCCATTTTGATAAAAGAACAAGACAAGGTTCAAACTCTAGTGTACTTCACCAGCAACGCTCTAATTGGCGCCAAGTTCAGGTACTCCACCCCTGAGAAGTTTGCCTTGGGCTTGGTGATCACATCTTGGAAACTGAGGCTGTATTTCTCATTGCATCTGATTGTCCTAACCAAACAACCCCTAAAGAAAATTTTGGGTCGGTTCGAATATGCGGGTCGAGCGAAGGTATGGGCTTAGGAACTGACTAACTACTGACATCACCTATGAACCCGTCGCACTCATTTATCGAAGTAAAGACTAGATGATGCCTATAACAGCGTGGTGAAGAGATGGTCTACTTCTAGATGATAATAAATAAGATAGAAAAATTCAACCAAAGTGTCGGTGGCTTGTCTATAGAGAGGGGGAGCTATTGAAATGGTCGTACTCTTCGCCTCTGCTGAAGTGTGTTTCCCGACCCGAGGGAAAGCAGATCTTGATCTTGACTGACCAGCACGAAGGTGTGTATGGAGCCCACCAAGGAGGACTTACTCTGACTTCCAAGGTCATCCGAGCTGGTTTCTATTGGCCAACCATCTCCGATGACACAGCCAAACTGGTGAAAACATGCGCCAAATGCCAGTACCACTGGCCACTACCAAAGCTGCCATCCATAAAGCGCACACCAATCATAGAACCTTTCCCCTTCAACCTCTAGGGGATGGACATACTGGGATTGTTCACCTTGGCCCTAGGCCTGGTGAAGTTTTGCATCATAGTCATGGATTATTTCACCAAATGGGTTGAAGCCAAGCCAGTCCGCAGTATATCAATGGCCAAAGTGAAGAAATTCATCAAGGATAACATCTTATGCCATTTTGGCACACCCAGGGGCGTTGTTTTCGATAACGGGCATCAGTTTGACACCCCCCAAATCACTGGATGGTTAGTCGAGTTGAGGACACAAGCTCGTTTCACAACGATAGTGAGGCCGCAACGCAATGGTAAGGTCGAGTCCACCAACAAGACCATCATCAACGGTCTTTGTACATTTGTGTGCTAACTTCCAATGTGTATATCCATGTGCTTGTTTTCCATTCTTGTACATTTGCATGTTAAGTGTTTAATCTCTTTCCTTGTACTTATTTTGGGTATAATCATGATCATCATCAAAAATCACTCAAATTAGGGACAATGATGTATTAGTAGGTGCCCGTCGCATGACGAATAGGGAAACTGGTCCACCTCAGATGTCTGTACCCTATAACTTAAACCCCGGACCCAGATCATCTGCTAGTCATATCTTTTGCCTTATCCTTCACAAATTCACTATGATTTTTCAATGATTTTTCTTTAAACCTAGTTCGGGTTTCCTCAAGGAACCCTTTATCCTTGTTGGGGTTATAACAGGGTCACGACTCCAAACCTTACTTTCACAGGCTCTCAGGCCTTCGTGTGGGAGGGACCCCGGGCTCTCTTTCACGGGAAATTGCGTAAACCACACGTTTTTTTGCCGGTCCCACAGTCTGGCGACTTCACTGGGGAATTAGGCGAGTTGTTTTTATTTTTTAAAAGCTACCCATCCCCTAGATGTTTAGACCCGAACATACATCTTGTCCCTTTCAAAAACAAACTTTTATCTCGTGAACTTGAGTGATGATCATGATCGTACCCTTGCACATTCTCACATGTATATATGTGCTTGTTTGCTTACGTGTTGTTTGGAGTGCCTTGTTTGACGATCGGTCCGCAGATACATGTGTTGTATTTCAATTTGAAGCTTGATGGGGCAAAGGGTTAAAGGGCTAATGAGCTCTATGAGGTATTGTGGTCACTCCGGACTACAGAAAAAGTAGTAACTAGGGAGAGCCCTTTTATGCTTTTTTACGTAGTGACGTCGTTCTTCTATGGAGCTATATTTAGATAGTCCGAGGGTCCAAGGATTCCATGAAGTGGAGAATGGTCAACGACTTCGACTCAGTCTAGACAGGCTCCCTGAAGTCTGCGTCCCCATGGCAATAAAAAAACTGCGCTTGGCCAATGCTTATAACAAAAGGATGAGAGCAAAGAACTTCGGTGTTAGTGACCTCGTCAACAAAAAAATAGAATCCATGGGCAGACATAATGAAGACGGTAAGCTCACTCCGAACTAGGAAGGTCCTTATGTTATTACTAAAGAAATCCGAACTAGGACTTATAGAGTGTTAGATTTGACACGAAGAAAGATCGAGAGAACTTGGAATATCAACAATCTCAAAAAGTTATATGTTTAAAATCTCACCATGGAGAATATATGACCTCATCCACCTCAGGATTAAGGTAAACAAGCTCATCCTGGAGCCATAATTAGAAAGTCTTATTTAGCTTGGAAGTTAGAATGGAGTCGTTCTCCTTAAAAGTCGTGTAATAGAACAATTCCGTCTTGGGGATGTAGTATATTTCGTTTGTTTTAAAGACTCGGCCTGGAGTCAAAAATATGTAATAGATTTTTGCGGGGTCAGTTCCCCCAAACAACCGAGTTAATGTTAGTTCATCACAGCCGGATCGGCTCCCCTCAATAGCTAAGAATAAAATCTATTACAAGTCTCTACACTCAGTTCGCCTAAAAAATCCCAACACCCCCAATCAAGAAACAGCAATGATTTGACAGCGTCTACTACAAATTTTTTGTTGCTTATCTTAAATAGGGGCAAAGGGCTATACAGACGACGTCACTTTGTATGGGGTAATTAAGGAAATCAACAAAAATAAGCGACATGAAACTGTCAACATGAATCAATAAACTGTAATATCAAAAATTATTACAAAAGCGCCACATGGCCATTGTTTGAATTTGGATGAAAATAGACTCGCAAGCCCAAGGAAAAGGAAAAGAAAAGAAAACTACCAAAACATTAAGCGTCGGCTTGCCCGTCCGGAGCGACCTGATCTTCCAGCTTAAAGTTCTCAAAGGGGTTGTAGTTAAGCTGCCTCACCAACTGCTCCCAACCTTGTTCCTAGGCCTCTACAAGGAGCCTGAGTACGTCAACCTCAGCCGTAATGGCGTCGAAGTTGACCTTGGACCCAAGAATGTTCTTGACGACCTTGCCCCGAATCGCCTCAAACTCAGCTGGCTGACCCTCGAGCCGCTTCTGTAACTTGGTGACATCAAAGTCCTTGGTCACGACCTTGAGCTCCTGCTCGCCCACCTTAGCCAAGGTTTGGTCCAGCTTCGTGAGCTTACTTTCCAAGGTCTTCTTCACCTTGAAAAGTTTCGCCGTCAGCGAGGACGTCGTCTTCTTGACCTCGACCCCGACCTCCTTCTTTTCATTTGTATAGGCCTTCTCCGTCGTCTTAGTCAGGTCATCCAAAGTCTCAGCCTGGGACTGCATGGCCTTGTAGAAGTAGCAGGCCGAGAGATATTGCTGCAATAAAGGAATAAACAATGTCAGAAACAGCAACATCATAAGATAAAAGAAGAAACGACATCACAAATATCGACCTTGTGAGAAGTACAGAGGAATTCCACCCGCGCCCAATCATGAGGCCGGCCTAGCGATCTGAGGTCGGCCTCGGGCACCACGGGCGACATGCAGGATTCCACCAGCCTCCGCCGTTCCACCTGGCGAGTGGATCAAGTGCAACGTCACGAGCTGGAGAGTCCACCAACGTACCCATATCAACGACGACCTCCTTCCCCTTGTTCTTTGGAGGCTTGCTGACGTCAGAAGGGCCAGTCGGGTAGACCTTCTATTTTTTTTGGGGGAGGGGTGACCGAGGTGGTCTAGGGTTGCCTTTTTTGGTCCACGTCAAGGAGGTCTTTGCTCGCAGTGGCGTCCTCCCAGTCCTTCCCCAAAACTTCATCCGACGTCAAAGGAGGGTGAGCTACCGTCACTTTAGTCAGCTCCGGGTGATGAGACCCTTCTTTGCTGACGTCACACGAGGGGTCGGCTTGCGTTTTTGCACCGACGTTGTGGCTTAAGAGCCTTAAAAATAATGAAAGTGAGAATAGTACAACTCGTGACAAATGAAAGAGAGAATGACATCGTAAAACTTCTTCTTGGCGGCCTTGGCGGCTATGTTAAGCAAGAGTTGCTTATCCATCCTCGCCTTCAACTCCTCTAGTGCCAATTTCCCCATCATATCCTTGCCGACGTCGCCTTTCTCCATCAGCTTGGCCTCGGCGGCGGCTGCAAAACAAAACTTAGTACAAAACAATATAAGTAGAATGGGGGTGGGCGGTCCGAGATCAAAAGATCTACCAGCATCACCCCTCATGAGGCCCATATAGGTCATGAAGGTGTTGGTCGTCAACCAGTCTGTGGACGGCAGCCACCACACCGGATGCTTCACTGGGGGATGACTTCGGGGAGTGGAATGCATCCCCGATTACCTAAAGTACTCCAACTCATCGACAATGGCAGACGACCCGCCTTCTTGTAATGTCAACGACGTGGGTCTCCCGAATTCCATCTTGGAAGACCTTAGGCATTTACCTTCTTCTTCAGGTAGTAATAAGTGTCTTTCCACTCGTGCATCGAACTCACCTTCAGAATAACCACTACACAGTCGGTGGCCTCATTGAAAATATAGAAGTCCCGACAGTTCGAGGTCTCACAAACGCGTGACGTCAACGTAAATCACAGTGCTAGCATTGGCGTGAGGTCATAAACTTTGTAAATGTAGAGAAAGAACATGATCATAACCCACGAGTTCGGTGCGAGCTGGCAACGGGCCAGCTGCAACTCGTGCAACGAATTGACCATGAAGTACAACAGCGGATACCTAAAACCGAAGTCAGGCATCTGCGCATAAACAAAAATCATCCCCGAAGGAGGAGATGTTATTAGTCCATCAGGGCCCGGGTTCACAAACTCCAGGTCAGCAACGGACCCCAATTTTTTTTTAAGAGCCATCCAACGTCCTTGTCTGTGATGGTCCACCTCGTTGTAAACATTTTCGAGTCATGGATGATTTTCTTCTGATCCTCCTCACTAGCGAGCTGAGCTCTAGACGTACTTGCATCGCCAGTACAAAGTGCCACCGAAGTGATTGACTTTCCACCGAATCAATTTATTGATACCCAGCTTCGCCCATGTCGCCTACCGCCTCATCAACAACATCCATGCCATCAGCCACGCCGACATCCCCCATATCATCAACATCGTCCTCATTGTCAATGTCAGACAAATCATCTACATCTACACAGCTCGAATCCAACCCTGAGGTGCTCAACAATGATTCTGTGGACTCCTCCTCGGCAGCCTCTACCTGGTGGCTCCCTACTCTCTCGGTGTGTGGTGGCAACAAACTGTCAGACACAGTACCCTCCAAGGAACTCGTCGAGCTCGACGACACAATCTCAGGAATCGACTGACTCATGACTACACTTCAAAAAAATCAAAAACAAGCATGCAAGAAAATGACTCACCCACAAAGGAATTATCTGGTTTGTTGTCATCGGCGTTAAAGTTTGCCTCTGCCGTTTTACAGGTTTGGCCAACCTCAGTAGGCGGCGGCATTAGAACTCACGGGTTGCAACACAGGTTTAGCCTTACGAGCAATCGTCTTTCTCTCGTCTTCCAAGATAGTGTCGGAGGCGCCGAAGGCGGCGGTGTGAAAATATTACTTTTTGGGGGAGGGGATGACCTTGGACAGGCCCCACTCTTAGTGGACAGCAGTAGAGCCTCATCACGAGATAACCACCACCTGCCGTTCTGAGGTCGCAACCTTGTAATCTAAGGCGCAAAGTGGAACCATGTCCAAAGGACTACGTAGATGGATCTCGTCTAGCAAGGCCTGAGCCTGCGAACTCAAACCATTGTCTGAGGTGGAATGTGCACAATGTTGGAACATCTTATACAACACAAAGAATGAATAAATGAAAAAAATACCTAGTGTACAAAGGTATGAAGTCGGAAGAAAGGTAGAAAAATTCAAAGCAGGCGAAGTGGCCCCGTCGGACTTTCTCTCTCTAGAAGGGGAGTTTCTCTCTCTAAAACTCGTAAAATGAGCGAGAGGAGGTAAATCCATTCCAATCACCACTAATGGCGTGCGAATAAGCAGATAAACCCAATCGATCTTTAAATGAT
>ONZA01002132.1:10886-21444 GCA_900322205.1 Kewa caespitosa
AATGAATAAAATTAAAATAAGAAGATTGGATAAGAATTTATGTACACATTGTAACAAAGATTCCCAATGGACATACTTATGTACAAAAGAATAAAAATGGATTAATATATGAGTGATGTAATGAGGATGCATTTACATGGGGGGCAAAAGCTTTAAAGCTAAAACGGAAAAAACTAAGTCCTAAACCGAATTAACTCAAGGTGAATGAATGACCACTTAAATGTGACATTCGACGGCTAGCGAATATGACAAAAATTGTCTCCAGGCCAGCGAATATGAAGGGAATCGCTGGGCACCCAGCGATTATACCCAATATCGCAGGGCCAACCAGCAAATATGATGGTATTCGCTGGGTTGAGTCCCAGGCCTGATGCTTCGTGTTCCCTTTTGCAAGTGTTTCTGCATGTGGAGCTATAAAATGGTGGCTTTGCATGGCAGAATACTGCACCTGAACCACAAAATTCTTAAACTTCTCCATTTCTTAGATCTTTTAAGCTCAAAATTATCCTGAACTTATGGCCAATCTATTTGAAAATTTATTGATGCATGGATGAACTCCATGTCCATGGAGGAACTTCAATGTTTAAGCATCTTCAACCTCACCATATTCCTCACCCTTAAACTAGTAAAGCTTGTTTGGGTTCTCCTAAGGGCATCCATCAAGTTTTGGATGCCCGACCTTCATGTCTTCCACCTTGGAGGGACCAAGGAATTGTATCCTTTGGTAGAGGAATTCTCCGCGATTTTAGGCATTCCCCCGGGCGTCAACATGGCGCTTCTCGTGTTGAGTGACAGCTTCGAATCCTTATATGAGGATTATCTCGGCCTCGACCATGAGAAGGCTAGAGATATTCTTGACAGGGATCACTTCAACTTGCTCAAAGTGATCGAGCACTTTTCTCCTCCTCCCTTGGAGAATGATAGTAGAGCGAGGATGTTCCGTCGATGGGCGTTTGTTTTGTGTTTCCTATGCCGCTTCCTTTTCTTGGGAAGTGGTAAGATGGCCTATTCTTCTCTTCTACACGTCGTCAAGATGATGGAGGAAGGTGTAGTCCCATGGCCCTTGTCGTGGGGGAAACACTCGCTTGCTTTGATCGCTTGGTGCACGAAGAGGATGGCGACTTCTTGGGAAGTCATTTTCTTCTTCAAGTGAGTCTTAATGTCTCTTTCTTTTTTCTTTCATGCTTGTATTTTCTTTTCTTCTTTTGCATAATTATTGATTCTCTTTTTCTTTGTCCTTGTAGATTTGGCTCTTGGAGCACCTTTGGTGAATGGGTGATTTATTTGGGAGGGAACCCGACCGTCCATTGGAGCATCCCGTGGTGGCATCTTACCACTATGGTTGGATGTGTGGAGGAGATACCCCATAGCCGGGTGGTAAGTCTTACCCCTCTCTTGACGTTTTACCCCACTCGAGTTATGCGTCAATATGGACTAGCCCAACACATGCCTAGGAAGGACACTAATGTCCAACCCGAGGTGAAGTTGAGTGGTAGACAATTTAAGATTTGGGGTAACTATTGGAACGTTCCGCGTTGGGTAGTTCCTCGTAAAAATTTATCTCCATTCGTGACGGGGCATTACCTTGCATGGATGATCTCAAGTGACCCAAATAAGTGCAAGGAGTCTCGGGAGAATGAGAGACAAAGGTTGAAGAAGCAAGCGCCTCCACCTAGCCAACCCAGAAAGAAAACTCTTCCGCCACCGAAGAAGAAGGCGAAGGCGAAGCCCCCGGTTTCGAAGGTTTGTCCCGCGGATGAGGCGCCTCCCAAGAGGAGGATGAAGACGCACTTGGTTTGGCGTCACAAGGATGAGGCGAGAATGAGTGCGGCTCCTTCGAAGGACCGTTGTCCTCCCAGGAGAAGGAGGAGTAGAATGCATAGGTCCTTAGTTAGGATTTTAGAATGATATACTTGCTTTTTATATTCCCACTCTAGGAATATTTTATCATTTGGAAACCCTTGTAATAGACTTATGAATTGAATAAAAGAATCTTTTATCATCTTTGGTTGAACTTTTATCGATTGTGCATCAATATTTGCATTGCTTTTACTGTTTTTTGCACTTTTAGAACTAGAATGTATTTTGTTTTGCATTATGTTGTGAACGCAAAGGTTGGTACCTAGCGAATTTCAGAGAATTCGCTAGGGGGCCAGCGATTTTTGGCCAAATCGCTGGGCACCCAACGAATTTGCACAAATTCGCTGGGTTGAGGCCCAATTTCTTTTTATTTTATTTTATTTTATTTTATTTATTTATTATTTTATTTGCGTATTCTTTTTCAGTTTTCCTTCCCATTTATTCCATTATGTTTTCTGAAAATAGAAGAATGTCTTTTCCCAGAGAATAAAATTTACTAAGGTTTAAATGAATATTGAAAACCTTAATAAATTATATCATTTATGCTCTATAATTATTGTTAATCTTTATAATCATTGAAAAGAGAATGTCTTTTCTAAAATCATACTTTTTAGTTGATCCAAATCGTGTTTGACGATTTGGAGCCAAAATAAATCCAAGTCCAAAGGTGCCTATTATGGGCACTTCCCAAAGGACTTTTAATTTTAATCATAGGCATAGTGTTGAGCATAAGGAATGATGCAAATGTTTTTTTTTTTTACACATTGCATAAAGAGAAAATGTTTAATATTATTTTGAATGTCGGGCCCTTGCGGGTTACCTATGTATCCAAATGGGAATCAGGCTAAACGTGGTTCATGCAAAGCGATATAAAGGATATCGATCGTTTTTTTAGGATTTAGGTCGGGCCCTTGCTGGTTACCTACGTAACCGAATGAGAATCAGGCCAAACGTAGCTCAAGATGATAAAGGATTTTGTTTTGTTGTTTTTTTTTGTTTGCCTAATATTATCTTGGATAATATATGGGCGTTATATGATTATTAAACTTGGAAATTATGCGTAAAACTTCTTAAGTTGGTCTATAGTTAGTTGGGAAAACTATATATATTCCATCTAGATCTATGATCAAGACCGCACCTCCAGAAAGAATTTTCTTCATTATGTACGGTCCCGACCAATTTGGGCTAAATTTACCGTGTGGGTCTCGTATAGGTGCTCAGTTTTCTTTCAAACCCAAGTCCCTTCTTTTAACGATGGTGTTCGTACCTTCTTATTGAAGGCTCGAGCCACTCTTCTTTGATACATTTGAACATTTTGCAAGGCGTTTAGGCATCTTTTGTCTAGTAAGACTAAATGCTCGTATCTTTCTCTTGCCCAGTTAGCCTCGGGAATGTCACTCTCTACAACTACCGTAAGGGAAGGTATCTTAACCTTAATGGGAAGGACTGCCTCCATTCCATAAACGAGTGAATAGGGTGTTGCGTCTGTGGATGTTCGCATGGTGCTCTTATATCCACATAACGCGAACAGAAGCTTGTGAGGCCAATCCTTATAGGTTTCGCTCATCTTATGGAGAATGGTTTTGATGTTCTTATTGGCAGCCTTGACAGCGCCATTGGTTTGTGGCCAATAAGGCGAGGACCTATGATGCTGTATCTTGTATTGTTGCAAGAGATCCACAGTTTCCATTTTCAAGTGAGACCCATGATCACTAATTATCTCATGTGGGACTCCGTATCGACAGATTATATTACTTTTGATGAACTTCGCAACTTGTTTGAAAGTCAATTTCGAGTAGGATGCTGCTTCGGCCCATTTCGTGAAATAGTCAATGACAACAACAATGTACTTGTGTTCGCCTATGCCCGTAGGACTTATTTTACCAATAATGTCGATTCTCCAGGTTGAGAAAGGCCATGGGAAAGTCAAACCATAAAGTGTGAAGGCGGCATGTGTTGTAAATTTGCATGGATTTGGCATTGCCTGCATCGTTGCACATATTGGCTTCAAAAATTTCCATCGTAGTCCAATACTTGCCTTATTATTTTCTTTGCGAGCGTGCGCTCGTTCATGTGCGGGCCACATACTCCTTCATGCACTTCTCCCATGATTTGTTTCGCCTGTTCTTCATTGATGCAAAGAAAGCTAACTCCATATAAGGTTTTTTTATACAATCTTTCTTGGTACACCACAAATTGTACGGCGAGAAGGCAAATGGCCCTTTGTGCCCTCGGGGTATCACATCCAAAGGGATACTCTTGGCTCAATTTGTAATTGAGGATGTCAATTTACCATGGAACTTTCTCCAAAGTATCCACTTCTAAGGTGTAGTGGTGGGCGGGTTCTTCCCTCCTTTTGATGTATTTGGGCATCGTCTTGATTTCCGAAGGAATAGTGATCATGGATGCTAGCTTAGAGAGAGCGTCTGCGATTCGATTCTCTTCTCTCAGAAGGTAGGTATAGTGGATTTCCGAAAAGTTTTATGCTATCTTTTCTAAATGGACTTGTTAAAGGGCCAAGCTCTGATTCTTGACTTTCCACTTTTTCGAGATTTGATTTATGATTATGGTGGAATCTCCGTACACACTAAGGGTTCTAATCCATATCCCTACTGCGGCTTGTAATCCAACAATACAAATCTCATATTCTGCAGCATTGTTAGTTACTTCAAAGTCAAGTTATACGGATAATGGGGTCTGTACCCCATCACGTGAGACCATCAATACTCCCACACCATAGCCTCTGTAATTTGATGCCCCCTCGAAGTACATGAGCCGGGTCTAGGTATCTGCCGTCATGATGTGCTGATTGGGAAATTCGTACTCTTCCCCATTTTCTTGACCTTTTACAGGGTGGTCAGCCAAATATTCAGAAATGGCATGCCCCTTTATGCTTTTCATGTTCTCGTATTTGAGGTCACATTCAGATAGCATAACGGTCCAACGAGCTGTCCTTTCAATCAGTATGGGTTTCTAGAAGATATGCTTTAACGGGGCTTCTCGAGACCTTATATGCACTTGATGATTGAGCATATAGTGTCTCTGTTTTTTAGTTCCCCATACCGTGGCAAGACACGTCTTTTCTAAAGTGGAATAGCGTGACTCATACTCGAGAAACTTCTTACTCAAGTAATATATAGCCTTTTCTTTCTTATTGACTTCTTAGGCTAGCATGGCCCCCATTGCGATCTCCGTAGCCGTTAGGTATAATATGAGCGGTATGCCTAGCATCAGCAGGACCAATATTGGCGGATCGGCCAAGTATTCTTGGATTTTGTCAAACACCTTTTGGCATTGGTCTCCCCATTCAACCTTTCTCCCCATTCAACCTTGATGGTCTTCTTTAATTTCTTGAAAATAGGTTCGCATATAATAGTCAATTTATTTATGAATCGACTAATATACTGAATCCTTCCTAGGAAACCTCTTATTTCTTTTTCGGTTTTCGGGGGAGGCGTTTCGAGGATCGCTTTGATCTTTTAAGGATCAACCTCGATTCCCCTAGAGCTGACAATGAAGCCTAAGAGTTTCTCGGATGTGACGCCAAATGCACATTTTTGTGGGTTGAGTTTCATATTATATTTTCTCAATCTTTTGAAAAATCTGCTGAGATTGGGTATGTGCCCTTCTCAGCCGCGAGACTTGACGATCATGTTGTCTACGTATATTTTGACCTCTTTATGCATCATGTCATGTAAGAGGGTTTGTGCCGTTCTTTGATAAGTTGCCCCAGCATTTATCAACCCAAAAGGCATGACACGATAGCAATACGTTGCGTTATGAAAATCGTTTTTAGCATATCTTCTTCTGCCATGAGGAGTTGGTTATATCCCGCATAACCGTCCATAAAGGATAAAAGCTCATGGTTTGCGGTATTGTCAACTAGGACATCAATGTGGGGTAAGGAAAAATTGTCCTTGGGACAAGCGTTGTTCAAATCTAGAAAGTCGACGCACATCCTTACTCGTCCATATTTCTTCGGGACGGGTACGATGTTGGCTACCCACTGGGGGTAATCGGCCACTACAATAAATTTGGCTTCGAGTTGCGTTTCTACCTCTTCCTTAATCTTCAGTGCCCACTCAAGTTTCATCCTCCTAAGTTTCTACCTAACAGGTTTCGCATTAGGGAAAAGTGGGATTTTATGCTCGGTGATGGATCGATCGATTCCCGGCATGTCCTTATTGGACCATGCAAAAACATCTATTAATTCCTTTAAGAGATTGATTAGGTCGGATCTTTCATTTTGGAATTAGAGTTAGACCAATTTCAACCTCTTGAGGTTATTGTTAATTCCCAAGTTAATCGTTTCGGTTTTCTACGATTACCGCGGTTTTTTGTTCATGTTTGAGCATGGCCCGCATGAGTGACTTATCGTCAATGGATTCATTGTGACAAAACAATCCAAAGAGTAAGCGGAATCATCATTCATTTTATTAATTTGTCAAAGAGTACATCAATGGAAGGATCATACACTTTGGGAAAGGGGGAGCCTAGCTTCCTAATCCTCTCGGAGGAGAGTGTCCTACACTAGCATCAGAATCGGAATCGTTAGAGCTACTAGAATCTGAGTCGCTTGCTCGAACATAGGTCCTTCTCGTATGGTGATGTTGAACTTGTACCCGCCGGAAGTTGTCCACTTGCAGGTGCGGCACCATCCCTCTATTATTCCAGTGGCGGGTGCGATTAGCTCGGTGGGGTCCAACTCTTTGTTGTGGATGGCCAGAACTACATCGTCATCTTCTAGTGCCGAGATCTTCTCTTGGCCAAAAAGGAGACCGAATGCATTATGAGGTAAGTGTTGAGTCCAATCAAGTGAATGTTGGTCCTAAAGCTTCAGGATTTCATTTTCAAGAAGGTTGCAATCCTCGAAGATTTCAAATCCTGGAATTAATGTGCCTTCTTCTTTAAGGTAGTGTGGCTTGGGAAATCTGTTGTAAGGGAAATTATCGCTTGCCCGAACAAATTGTCCGTTCATGGTGTGGGGATAAATGAGTTTATAGCTATCGAAGGGAATGCCTTCTCGTATGGCCCTTTTGCATCTTGCCTCCCTCGACATCAATTCTTTGATTTCACAAGTCGAGGGAGCGTAGCCTAGGCCGAACGTGAGGTTTGTGGATTGTGCCCACCAAAAAGAACTCGGGCCTTGGGCGTGCTTTCCTAAACCCATCCCGGGCATGTATCCCTGTTTTCGAAGGATGGCATTGAGATAGAGGTTGGAATGAGGATCAAAGTCAAATGAAACATGTTCGTCCTCAATAGCATTTTTTCGGGGTTGAAGCCCCAAAAGTCATCGTCTTCTTCACCATGTTCTATTTTTAAGATGAGAGTCTTGGATGAGGTGACCTTCATTTGGTCAGCCTCGATCACGAGAACTTTCCCTTCTAAAGACATATTTACTTTCTGGTGAAGGGTGGATGGGACGGCATTGATTCTATGTAACCAAGGTCGTCCTAGGAGTAGGTTGAAGGTGGAGGGTATGCCGATCATGGAAAAGGTGACTCGTTTTTCAAGGACACCAGCAGTAACATGGATGCTGATGGTGCCGAGCACGCTTTCCTAGAGTTATCATAGGCTTGTAAGTTCTGCGAAGTTCGTGCGAGATCATATTGGATGCCTAGTCGTTTTGCAAATCTAAGTGGGTATACATTGACCATGGACCCGGTATCAACGAGTGCCGTTGGCACGTGATGTTGGTTACACGTCAGCGTAAGGTATAGTGCCTTATTATGGTTTCGACCTTGTTTAAGTAGGTCTTCGTCCGAAAATGTGATCGTGGTGGGCGATCTTTCCTCTATCAAGCAGCTTACAAGTTCGCAGGGAGATGTTTCGGGCGAAATATTTATTTTATTGAGTTCGGCAAGGAGTGCTTGCCTATGCTCTAGAGACGATGCCAAGAGTTTCCAGACGGTCACGTCGGCTTTCATTCTTTTGAGTTGTTTTAATAAAGGGTTACCGAATGGTTCTTGTGCCACTACATCTTTGCCCTTATCGGCCGGGTTATCATTGGCCTGGGATGGGCCATCTTTTTTCCCGTAAAATCTACCTGACCTAGTTAGGTTGTCAACTTCATCCTCCCAAACTTCGCGTTTGAAAAGCCACGTGTCGTCATAAATCTCGTCACACTTTAGGGATGCATCCCATGCATCCTCTTCATCGTTGGCCCATATACCGCTAATGGTTAAGTGACCATGTGGTGACACAGGTTCGTAAGTAAAGTGGGATCGAAATTTAGGTCGTCGATTATAGCAAAAATGGACTCCTCATGAGATGCGAGGAGATTTTTATTGTTGTTCGGGGCACGTGTTGCCTTAGGTAATGGTAAGGTGCCATTATCAATAGGGTCTTGGACCGTGTATCTTAATGTCCAGCACTTATAGGTCTCGTGGCCCTTGCCACAGTGATACTTGCAATGTTTTGACGTATCATAGCTCTTGGACCTTTTGTCCTCTGGGACATCGGGAGTGGGACCAATTGGCTGGATATAATTCTTTTTTATAAGACGCTCGAGACCTTGGGTGAGAGTCATGTTCAATGGGGCGAAGGCTCGTCGCTCCCGACGTTGGGGTGCGCCCTCATGGAAGACATTTACCTCATTCACCTTCACGGTATTATTCTGCTTGGTTGTATTATTATTGTTGTTGCCCTTAGTCCATTTCGCTTTCGAATCGGGAAGCTCATCCTCTATAGGTAATCCTACCACTTTACGTTGGAGGAAGTTGCTTATGGGTTGGAAAATGAAGTGTTTTTTAGACTGGGACCTCAAATTGCGTAGCACAGTACGCACTTGGTCTCTTTCCGAGGGCATATTCACCATGTGGGAAGCCCTCTCTCGTCACCTAGCGACGAAGGTCATAAAAGCCTCACCTGCGAGGTTCTTCGTGGCTTCTAACTCCCGCATAGTAACAGGAAGCTCGGTATTATACAAATACTGAGATAGGAACTCTCAGCTAATGTCCTCCCATATTTTGACTCGTTCAATATCGAGTCCATGGTACCAACTAGAGGCAGGTCCATCTAAGGACATGGGGAAGATGTGTGGGAACAGTTCCTTGGCAATACCCTTTAAAGTGAGGGTAGTGGTATAAGCCCTAAGTTGGGTCCTAGGGTTGTCAATGCTCTTGAATTTTGGTAGGTCCGAAAGGACCGTCTTATCGGGTAAAGTGCCCGTGAGATTGGGGGTCATCCCCTCGATGTCATGGTATTGGTTGAACAGCTTATTGTGTTTCAGGATAGTCTTGAATTCTTTCAGTTCACCCTTGACAGGGTCAACTTCCTCAGCATTCTTAGTCTCAAGTTGTTCAACCTTTGCAGCTAAGTCCTGGATGAGAGTGGCAAGATCCTGGAGGGTAGATGTGTTTGACATTTCGAAGGTGAGTTGACGTACGAATGGTGGAGATGTTGACTTGAGTTTGGGAGACGAACGTCACGGAGTTGAGAAAAGGGGTGGTGGAGATGATGTTCTACGAAGTTGGTTGTCGTCACCACGAGTCCAATGAATGTTTATATCCCTATAGTTAATTCAAGAGCTAAGTTAGAAAGGTGAAAAGAATAAAGGTCCCAAAAGAAAAGGAAACACCTAAACTTCTAGGGGAAAAATGAACCGTAAAGCCCCCCGGTTTATGGTAGGTCCAAACGCAATGCAAAATGAAATGCAAATGTCAAGCATTGAATCGCAATATGCTCTTCTATGTTCAAATCTATAAAATGGCTCTAGTTCTCTAAAATTAAAAAATGACAGGTTAGGGAAAATAAAGGCTCCCACGACATACGGGATGCTTACAACGTTATGGAGTGCATAAGCGCCGTAAGTTACCGTTTTCGCTTCCCATCGAATGTATGAAAGAAAAGGTCGTGAGTGGAGAGTCATTTACGATATGCATGGAGAATCTAATGGACCCTCCATGTAACCGAAGTCGTTCCCTTTGGGTTTAATCATGGGTTACTTAGTGCGCCTACGCATGAGACTACATGAAAAATGATGCATTTTTGAACCAAATCGATTTACGTCTTTTTTTTTCTAACTCGTTTTTGAGTTTCATCCTCTTAAAGATAAGTTCCCAGTGGAGTCGCCACTTTAAGGGCCACGGCCTTCCCGCTCCCCGGTCGAGGAGAGGCGAAAGTTGAATAAGGCGCGCGTACCCCCCACGGAATAAGGTGCGTGTATGGGGGTAAAGTTGTCATTTTTATAATGTGCGAAATGGCACAAATAAGGTACTTGGAGTCGCTACCTTACTTTAGGAAAATAAGATAACCCTCTTTTGACATCTTTAGTCTTTTAGCAGAAGTCTACATTCAGGGGCAATGGTAAAAATTAGATGTGGAATGCATCCAATTTGCCCGTTCTTATGAACGACCACTACTTGTGAATTATAACTTTTGTAATTCGATTTGGTTCCAAAAGTGAATTAATCCTAAATGTTTTCTAAGTCATTACATCAATCATTTATTTAGGTAATCACTTTTTAGCATGCATTATTCATTTGTCCATAATCAACCAAATAAATAGATAAATATGTCAATGGGATTAAAATGTTGCCGAATGGGTCACTAAATAAATATATGATATATTAAATAGTAATATACAAATAAAATTCTTTTAATTCTGAAAAGAAATATTGAATTACTACTTTCTAAAATTATGTGACTTTATAAAAATAAAAGATAAAAATGATAAAAAATAAATAAAATGCAAAAA
>ONZA01002132.1:21683-33831 GCA_900322205.1 Kewa caespitosa
AGCTCAAATTCATGAACTAAAAATGGACAAAAATATATGTGCATGACAGAAAAATAAAAATAAAATATATGTCTAAAATTAAAGATAATAATATTCAATTATCATTTTCTCCAATTTTGGGACATAAACAGAAGTAAATAGAAATAAAGAAAATAAAAATGTGAAAAAAAAACAACTCCCCTCTTAAGGAGTGTCTTAGGAGGGGAGGACCCTCGGGAGTGTACCTTTAGTCGGGATGCTCGCCGAAATTTGTTATATGCAAAATTTTGTGGGACGGTTTTGTTCTTAGAGGGGTTTTTTTCGAGTTTTTTGGGATTAGGAAATTTATGAAAAATGCTCAAAAAAATGCGTAAGCTTGAGGGAATGATGCTTCTGGTTGCTCGGAGTATTTTTGCAGAGGTTTAGGTTGTGAATGTTGTGTTTGTCGTATGGTTAATGCATAAGTTTATACAGGAGTGAAAAATTTAATGCACCTGGGCCCAGCGAATATGGATCAATTCGCTGGAGCACATGGCGATTATGCTTATAATCGATCAGCATCCAGCTAATACGATGGTGTTCGCTGGAAGCTGAACCATACACGTGGGTAGAAACGATCATGGAAGCTCAACAGACAACAAATATGAGAGAAATTTGCTGCATGGCCCAACGAATATGTTGAATATCGCTGGGAGCCAAACGATTTTGTTTGTAATTGCTGGGTGGGCAGCGATTATGTTTATACTCGTTGGTTCTTGATTTCTCTCATCTGTTACGTTTTTGGCTTTCCTTGGCCGGGAATCCTAGGGAAACATCTAGAAGCTTCAAGGGTGAGGTGAAATGACCATTTTGCCCATTGACTTCGGTTGACTTTTGATTTTTTTTTTTCAGGTTTTTATTATTTCGCGTTTTTAGAAATATCCAGGAGTGTTACTGTAGACTATTTATCGTCATAGGGTCATTTAGGGGACATTATTTTGTTGTCAACAGTCTCAAGCATGGCTATGGCACAAAAGGTTAGGACACTGCAGCCTCCAAAACTTGAAGTTGCTTCACATGGTGAAAGACCTTCAAATCATTGGTGAATATCAAGACGTGTGCGAAGGTTGTCAGCTTGGGAAGATGTACAGGAAATCATTCCCGATAGGCAAGGCATAGAGAGCTTTAGAAAACCTGCCGCTAGTTCACACAGATGTGTATGGTCCCACGGTCCCATGAAGATGCCATCACTAAACGAGTGCAAGTATTTAATCCTCTTCATCGATGACTACTCAAGGATGACTTGGGTATACTTTATGAAAGAAAGATCAGAAGTTTTTGAAGTATTCCAGAAGTTCAAGAGCTTGGTAGAAAATCAGTAAGGGTTCAAGCTCAAGACTCTCAGGAGTGATAACGGCACCGAGTATACCTCTTCTCAATTCTAGAATTTATGTGAAGAAGGTATCCATCGTCAAATCACAACACCTTATACCCCAAACAAAATGGTGTTTCTGATAGAAAGAGCAGAACTGTTATGGAGATGGCTAGGTCTATAATGAAAGACAAAGGCCTTCCGAATAAGTTCTGGGCTGAAGCTGTATTTACAACTGCGTATCTTCAAAACAGATCTCCCACCAAAGCAGTTCAAGGCAAGACGCCAATCGGGGTATGGTCCGGATTCAAGATGTCTGTCAAACACTTGAAAGTGTTTGGCTGTCTCTGCTATGTTCACGTTCTAACACAGATAAGGAGCAAGCTGGATGACAAAGCCGAAAAAGAAATTTTCATTGGCTATATCTTACAATCCAAAGGCTATAGAATATTTATCTTGTCAACTAAAAAAATATCATCAGCAAAGATGTCACGTTCGATGAAGATTCAACAGTGAAGTGGGAACAGGAGATCAACCCAGCAAGGAAGTGGTGGTCGTTCCCACACAACCAAGTCATAGTGACAATCACCAACCTCAAGGTGAAGAAGACACAATTGTCAATCTAGAGATAACTCCCAATGGTAATACGTTACCATCTTTTCCAACACAATGCACTTCAGATAAGTTGTCTTCAGTTGGTCCTCCTAAGAAGACCAACGAAGGTGGAAAATCTGTACGAAGACATTCCAGGTATGCCAAATTTAGAGGATTGCGAATATTGCAATTTTGCTTGTGTAGAACGAAAGAACTTCGAGGAAACAGTTCAACAGAAAGAAAGGAGGCAAGCAATGAAGGAGGAGATCAAAATGATCGAGAAGAATCAAACATGGGAGTTGGTGGATAAGCCAAATCACAAGGATATCATCGGAGTCAAGTGGATTTTCAAGACCGAGATGAATCGAGATGGCACAGTACATAAGTACAAGGCCAGGCTTGTGGTAAAAGGCTACTCACACTAGTTCGGGGTCGACTATAATGAGACATTCACCCCAGTCTCAAGACAAAACACAGTCAGAATCATTATTGCCCTTGCAGCTAAAAAAGCTTGGAAACTCTACCAACTCGACGTAAAGTCGGCGTTTTTGAATGGTTTCTTGGAAGAAGAAATTTACATCGAGCAACCACCAGGGTTCGAGGCCGAGGGAGAAGAAAACAAAGTTCTAAGGCTCCACAAGCCTCTTTATGGGCTCAAACAAGCACCAAGGTCTTGGTACAGTAGAATCGACTCCTACTTCAGCAAGCAAGGTTTCAGGAGGAGGCCGAGCGAGCCAACTCTCTACATATAGGTCGACAAGCGGGATATCATCATCTTGTACCTATATGTTGATGATCTCATTGTCAAGGGGAATAATCCATATGAAATTCAAGCTTTCAAGAGAGAAATGAAGAAGCACTTTGAGATGACAGATTTGGGTCTCATGAGTTACTTTCTTGGCATGGAAATCGATCAGTCAAAGGATGGCATATTCGTCTGCCAGAAAAAGTATGCAAGTGGCATTCTGAAATTCAACATGCTAAACTGCAAAGAAGTTCCACTCCCTTAGCTCAAAATGAAAAGTTGACTAAGGAAGATGGTTCCAATAAGGCTGACGACGCATCATGAGACCCACCAGTTGGGAGTCTGTTGTATTTGACAGCAACAAGGCCGGACATCATGTACGCCACCAGTCTACTATCAAGGTTCATGCACGGAACAATTCAACTCCATCTTGTTGTAGCCAAGAGGGTTCTTAGGTATATCAAAGGCACCATCGATTTGGGCATATGGTACCGACCCACCAAAACCTCAGAGATGATCGATTACTCCGACACTGATTGGGCTGGATCACTAGATGATATGAAAAGTACCTCAGGGTACATGTTCTCTTTTGGCACTGGCGCGTTCTCATGGCTCTCACAGAAGTAGGATACTGTAGCACAGTCAACCACAGAGGCCGAGTATATTGCAGCTTGTGCAGCTGTCAATTAAGTAATTTGGCTTCGAAGAAATCTAAAATATATGGGCCAAACCCAAACTCAGCCAATCAAGATTTAATATGAAAGTAAGTCAGCTATTGCCATAGAAGAATCCACTCCAACATAAGAAGACTAAGCACATCAAGATTAAGTATGTCCGAGAAGCAAAAGGTTTGGGTAAGATAACTCTTGTTTATTGTAGTATTGATGATCAAATTGCAGATATATTGACAAAAGCTCTAACCAAAAGCTTAGTTCGAACTACTACGCAACATGCTTGGAGTTTGTCGGAAGATTGTCAAGGAAGAGTGATAAGAAAATGACACTCTTCTCAATTTAGTTAAACTAAGTTACTAAAGAATTTGGGTGAGTAGAACAAAGTAAAATATGAAACTTCTCTAGAAGTTTGGACGGTAGATACAAGTGGCATATTGATCATATAATCAAATAAACTTGTGGCTTTAGCTTGTTTCCGTCCAAAGTTTGCGTAGGATAGTTTCTATCTTTACTATTTGCATTTACTTCCTAGTGTAGCACCTAGTAGCATAGGCTACTATCCTTTGACCATGTATTTTTTCATGTGTTGTGATTTTGCCTATAAAAGGCTTGATCATCCGGCATTTCGAAGCAAGCAATGCAAGTGTTTTTCTTCCAGTACTACAAATGAACACTCGCAGTTGTTTCAATTTCTCTCATACAAATTCTCTTATACTAAATTTACACTAGTAAAATTCTACCCAAACTACTACTAAATCTCTAACAGTTTCTAAAACTTTTTAGAAAGCTAGATGATGCTAAGCGGCTTCATTTTAGTTTGTGGAAGTTTCAACACATAAGTGACTTCAATATATAGCATGTTCATTTGCATTTGCAGACCTATTTGATTTAGAATTTAATTGACCTATCTGGGGGTTTAAAATTTGAATTTCATTATTCAATAATTTTTTTTTTAAGAAGTAAGGAAAAAATAAAAAGATTAGGGAACCCTCCGCTGGAGAGTAATCCCTATCTTATCGTCACGAATAATGGAAAACAAAGAACGGTCTTCAGTGGCCAAAAAAGTGTAAGAATCTGCAATCGACAGGCCAAGCTTTGCAATGAAGTCAGCCGCTCTGTTCCGTTCTCGGTAGATGTGTTTGATAGAAACAGTCTGGAATTGTTGCAGGAGAAACTTGCATACACAAATAATGGATTGAGTTTTCCAGGGGATGGAGATCTGGTTGAGGAGAGCCCTAATGATTGTTAAGTTGTCGCCTTTAATAGACAGATGAGTGCGATGGAAACCGAGAGCTTGACGAATTCCATTACGAAGTGCAGTTGCTTCCGCTACTATAACAGATGCTGAACCAATATTTGATGTACCTTCATAAATTAAATCACCCAGGTGATTTCAAAGAATGAAACCACTTGCTGAGTTGTCACGGGTACAGGCACCATCAAAACTAAGTTTGATGGTACCCTGAGGTGGAGGATCCCATTTCACTTGGAATGCCGAATTAGACTTGCACACAGGGGATGAATCATGAGAATCAGGAACTGTAATCAATATCCTTTCGAAAATTCCATTCTTTGAAAGCTGAAACCGTGGGAATCAGAGTAGTAACAGGGGTAGACAAAATGTTATTGAAAACTTTTTCATTTCTAGATTTCCAAACTAACATAATAAATATGCTATTTTCTGAAAATTAATCGTAGGGTGAGAGTGGATATCGGATAACCATTGAGAAATAGGAGTTGAAGCAGAGTGGGGAGGAAGCGGTATCCATTGCTGAGTATGGACATTGCTCCAAAGTTGTTGAGTCCACGGACAGTGAAAGAATAGATGGTCAGGACTTTCTATTGTAGAATTACAAAGTGGACATTGTGGATTAATTTCCATTCCATGGGATGTCAAGAGGTCTCGGATGGGAAGAGCATAATGAAATAAGAGCCAAAGAAAAATAAGAATAATAGGGGCGATATCTAATTTCCAAATCTAAGCAAATTCCCAAATGGGAGCAGAACCATGCCTAACATCATGAGCCAATCTGGTTGCTGATTTGGTATTGAATTGACAATTAGCTGAGAAACCCCAGCAGATTATGTCTTCAAGAGTGCATTTAGGAATAGGAATATCTTTAATTACTTTTACCGTGGAGGCTGGAACTACGGAAAGAAGTTTCGGAATATCCCAATCAAACTCAGCGGTAATGAAAGTACTTAATTTAAGGTTAGGGTCGTTAATATCCTGGGCATTCAATTGGAGATGATCAACTATGCTGCTAGGGAAGCACCAGTTATCATACCAAAAGTTAAGGTCTCTACCATTACCAAGGATCCATCTAATACCTTTTCCGAGAATTAGTCTGGTTTGAGAATCTGGTTCCAAATAAGAGAATTGGTGGCCTTTTTAGTGCTTTAGAAGAAGGAAGAGTTGCGGAGGTACTTAGCTTTGACTGATTGAACCCATAAATTTTGGGGTTGCGATAGAACTTTCCAACCTAGTTTTTCCAGAAAAGCCTGGTTAATGGATAGGGATTTACGAAGGCCAAGGCCTCCTTGCATTTTTAGTCGACAAACTTTATTCCAAGCAAGAAGTGAGATTCCTTGGGAATCGTCATTTGATTTCCAAAATTGACGGTTGGCCTGATCTAATGTTTAACAAATTTTGACAGGGACTGTAGTGGATTGCATGACATAAGAGGGTATTGCCTCAAGGTTACTTTGGATGAGCACAGTCTTGCCAACATTAGATAAGGTATTGGCTTGCCAAGAGTGAATTTTGGCAGAAGTGGCACTCAAGATATTTTCAAAAACAGACTTATCGATATTATTTTCATTATACTAGAAACCAAGATATTTTCTTGAAGAGGATCTTTGGAGAATGCCAAGAATAGAGGAGATAGCTTGTTTGGACGAAGCTTGAACCTTTTTAGAGAAGACTATTGAGGACTTGTGGAAGTTGACCAGTTGTCCCGACTGACAACAAAAATTATGGAGTAGCTTCTTAAGAATATCCGCAGATTTCTTTTGGTCTTTTACAGAATATGAAACTATCATCAGCAAAGAAAAGTTCGGGGATAGTTGGAGCACGTGGGGCGATTTTAATACCAATTCCATTTTCCGAATCCATAGAGGCAAGATGTAGTCGTCGGGCAAAAACTTCCATACAAATAATAAATAAATAAGGCGAAAGAGGATCGCCTTGTCGAAGCCCACGAGTAGGCTTAAAAAAATCGTGAAGTTGACCATTAATATTAATGGAGTAAGAGACCGTGCTAACGCATTCATGGATCCAGTTAATCCATTTTGGTGAGAATCCCAATTTATGCAATGTTTGGAACAAAAAATCCCACTCAATGCGGTCATAAGCCTTTTCCATATCTAGCTTAATAGCCATCCATCCTGTTTCGTTTTTAGAATGGTAGAATATGTGATTAATTTCTTGCATGAGAAGTACATTATCTTGAATGTTTCTGTCAGGGACAAAGGCATTTTGGAAAGGACCGATGAAATGACTTAAAATGGGGCGCGGTCTGTTAACCAAAATCTTAGAAATAATTTTGTAGACTGTATTACATAAACTAATTGGGCGAAAATGACTCGGGATTTCTGGTTTCTGAACCTTAGGGATCAAAGTAATAATCATGTGATTAATTTCTTTCAAAAGTTTTCCATGGGTAAAAAAACCTCTAACTGCATTAATCACGTCGTTGTGAATAATGTGCCAGTATTTCTGGAAGAATACTGGACCGTATCCATCAGGGCCAGGAGCTTTAAAGGGTTCCATCTGAAAAATGGCTTGTTTAATTTCATCATTGGAAACTAGTTGCGTAAGGATAACATTTTCCTCCATCGATTACTGGCGATACTTCTGAAATAAAAAGTTCTCTGTTGTGGGGAAAGTCAGTAGAGAAACGTTTTTTAAAACAATCAGAAAATTGATTGTTTACTTCTAAAGGTTCATCTATCCAAATGCCAGAGGGGTCTTTTATTCGGAACAATGTACGGCGTTGTTTCTGTATTTTATTACGTATATGAAAGAATCTGGAATTGCGGTCACCATGTGTTAGCCATTGTTTTCTATGATATTGTCCCCAAAATTTTTGGTTGAAAGCCATTATTTTTCCCCTTTGTTTAATAAGTCAAAATTGCCATTGCAGGAGATGACGATCTGTAGGGCTAGTGACGAGTTTACTTTGGACAAAGTTCAGTTATCGTTGTTATGGGATAGCTTTTGCTTGAGATTTCCATATTTGACTTTATGCCATGCTTTTAGATCATACCTAAATTTTTTCGCAAGGGCGTACATTGGTACTCCTGGAAAAGAGGTGGTCCATGCCCTTTTAACTACATCAAAAGATTCCATGTTGTAGATCCAGCCATGTTGAAATTTAAAAGGGCTATTGGAGCTAGATACATTTGATCTGGTGTGGAAAAATACCAGTGTGTGATCAGAGCAGGAGAAAGATCTTGTAGCGGTGATCGAATCTGGATATGGAGATATCCAGTTATTACTACAACTGACACGATCTAATCTTTCGTAGATAGTTCCTGAAGGTGCTGTTCTTTTCCAAGCAAAAGGGCTGCCCGTACAGGGAATATCAATTGCATTTGTAATATGAACAAAATTTTGAAGGGTTCGGATTCGACTAAGCTGTGGTGGAGCACCCCCTTGTTTTTCATTGAGGGATATTAGTTCATTAAAATCCCCAATAATTAACCAAGGCAGTTGCCATGACTGAGCCAACGAAGTCAAGTTGGACCAAAAAGCTGATTTTTCTCTTTGTTGGGCTGGAGCATAAATCCCAGTACTAAGACATTCTTTTTGGATTTCACTATCGAAAACATGGAGTGTTATACTTCCACTATCAGAAGATGTAGAAAGGATATCTAAGTTGATAGAATTCCATACTGACCAAATTCCACTGGACTGACCAACAGGGTCAGAAATTTTGACGTTGTGAAAACGGTAGCAATTCTTTGTGAATTAAATGCCAAAGTTTTCGTTTCGAGGACAAACATAATGTCTGGGTTAAACTAACGTTTAAGAAATGAGATTTCGCCTTTCGCAGTGGGCTTTTTTGCCCCATAAATGTTCCATCTAATGATTCTCATTTAATAAACAACATTTGTTAAAAGTAATGAGTAAATGAAGATCAGCAAGGAAATGACGTTGAAATTTTTCGAGTAAGTAATATACCAAAGGTACAAAACTTTTATTAATCTGAACAAGACAAAACCTAAGTTGATAACGACCCGATTAGTTTTCGGTGTCTGACTTCAAACCAAAAGGAAAAATATGACAGCATAGGCACTATAGTGAGCAGTACACTTATATGTGGAAAATGAATTGGTGCCTAGAAGGGTACCCATATAAATGCAAAAACATCGAAGGTACTTCAAACTGAAGCAGAAGAATAAGGACAGAGAACTGGGTAATAAAAGAATTCGGAAACAAAGTAAACTGAAGGCCAGACTTTTATTATTCTAGAGTTGCGAAAGAGACCAAAGTTGCTAAAGGAATGAGCAGGCTTCGGTTTAATTTCGGACAGCTGTGAAAGAAGTACATCATACATATTGTGAGTATGGACGAAACTAAGCTCTTCATTCAACCAGCTAGAGACATGTTGGATATACGAGATGTCATAAACCCATAAGTAAACAAAAGACCATTAATTATTAGAGAAAACACAGGAGGAAGTAAGAGGTTTTGAAGCTTCAGAAAGATGACGGTCTGGGAAGACCACCATCTTGAGCATTTTGTTCTCATCCATATTAGTGGATGAGAAGATCCGAAAATATAAGAGTAGAAAACAGAGATAAACTGCATTTGAGACGTCGGGAACAAAACCCGTGCACACCCCTGAAGCAGTGAATTATTACATACCAAACATAAGTCTTGATAGGGAACACGGGGAGAAGTTCAAACATTATTACAGACATTGCATAAACTTTAATGAAAAAACAAAGGCAAAGTACAAAGGATGGCATAAGGCACCAAAGAAGGTACTCGGTGGTGGGTTTACTTGATAGCCATGCTTGCGGAACATTCCATACGATCAGCGGAGAAGTGCTGTAAGGTAGATGATAAGTATGAGCGCAAAGGCTAGGATCAAACCTGCAAGCATAGTTAGGAAAACATGCTAATAAGGTAAGACAAACAAAACTAAGGTCAGATTGTGTACCCATGTGGAAAGAAAACTCAGTGTTCAACATAATGTCGACACCAAAATAGTGCCCCCAAAATGACCCTATTACTATAAGTAGTCTATGGTATCGTTCTCGAAAATTTCTAATATGCGAAATAATAAAACCTGAAAAATCCAAAAATTCAACCGAAGTCATCAAAAAGGAAAAATGGTCATTTCACCTCATCCTTGAAGCTTCTAAACCTCCACTAGGATTCGCCTAAGATCCCCGGCCAAGGGGAGTTAAACCCGTAACGAATGCATTAGATCAAAGGCCAGCGATATGGGTCTAAACCGTTGCCCACCCAACAATTTGACCCATATTCGTTACCCACCCAACGAATTGACCCATATTCGCTGGGTCTGGTGGCGAATTGCAACCAATTCGCTGCCTATTGATCCCCCCTGACCGTTACCAAATTAAATGCATGGTTTAGCTCGCAGCGAATTTCACCCATTTCGCTGGGCACTGATCGAAATGATGAAAATCGCCTGGTCCCTGGCGAGTTATGCCATAATCGCCAGGCCAAGGTGCATTAAAACTTTCAACCAATATATAAACCCATGCATTAACCTACAGCATAAGAACACATTCACATGAAAACCTCTGCAAAAATTACTCCAAAAACCAGAGAGCATTCTCCATACTTTTTAGCATTATTGTCAATCCATTTTTCTCAAGCCAAAAAGCCGCAAAAAAGCCATAAAACACAAAATCATCACATCAATTTCGCGTATAAGAATTTTCGGAAATAATCCCGACCAAAGGTAGACTCCTGAGGGTCTTCCCCTCCTAAGGCACTCCTTAGGAGGGGAGTTGTGAATTTTCTACATTTTATTTCTTTTTACTTTTATTTTATTTCTATTTAAGTCACAAAATTGGAGAAAATGATAATTCAATATTATTTTCTTTAATTTTAGACAAATATTTTATTTTTTATTTTTCTTTTGTCCATTATATATTTTTCTTCATTTTCAAGTCACGAATTTCGGGTAACAACAGTTTGATGTTATTTTCTTAAATGAAATGACTTTATTTCATTTTATGTATATTTATGTGTACATATTTTTAATTTATTTTCTGTTTCTTATTTATTTATTTATTTTCATTTTCGACATTTATAGGACTTTAGACATTCTGCCTCATTTTTATTTCATTTATTTTCGGCATCTACTTATTTTTATTTCATTTTTCTTTCTTTCGACATTTTTATTTTATTTTCTTTCTTTTTCGCATTTTATTTTATTTTCTGATTTTTATTTTTTATTTTTATAAAGTCACTTAATTCTGGAAAGAAGTAATTCAGCATTACTTCTCATAATTATAAGTTATATTTGTATATTATTACATATTTATTTAGTTGCCCATTCGGTAACATTTTATTTTCCATGGATATATTTATGCAATTTATTGGTCTAATTATGGATAAATGAATGATGCATGCTAAAAAGTATTACCTAATTGTGTATGATGATATAACTTAGAAAATATTTAGGATGAAATCACTTTGTGGAACCAAATCGAATTTATGCAAAGCTCTAATTCGCAAGTAGTGGCCGTTCGCAAGAACGGGCAATTGGATGCATCCCATCTAATTTATACCTTCACTCTCGAATCTAGACTTTGGTTAAAAGATTAAAGGAGTCAAAAGATAGTTTTCTTATTTTCCTAGCGACTCCAAATTTGTGTCATTTCGCACATTATAAAAGAAAATAAAAATTATACCCCATACCCGCACCCATTGTCGTGGGGGGTACGCGCACCTTATTATTCAACTTCCGCCTTTCCCCTCATTCGGGAGCGGGAGGGCCGTGGCCTCAACAGTGGAGAGTCCACTGGGGACGTAACTTAAGAGGTTGAAACTTGAAAACGAGTTAGAAAAAAAAAAAAATGATTCGATCTTTTTGGTTCAAAATGCATCATATAATTCATGTAGTATCATGCGTACGCGCAACATAAGTAACCCATAATTAAACCCATCGGGGACTAGTTGCGTTACATGGAGGGTCCATTCGATCACCCATGCCTATCGTAAATGACTCTCCACTCACGATCTTATCCTTCATCCATTCGATGGCGGCAAAAACGGTAATTTACGACACAGATGCACTTCATTACGTTGTAGGCACTCCGTATGTCGTGGGAGCCTTATTTTTCCATAACCCGTCATTCTTAACCTTAGCAAAATTCGAGCCATTGTATAGGTTTCCAAAATATAAGAGCATATTGCATTCGCATGCTTGACATTTGCATCACATACTTGCATTGCATTTTGGACCGAAACGTAAACCAAGGGGCTTTACGGTTCATTTTCCTTTTAGAAGTTTAGGTTTCCATTGTTTTCTTTTGGACCTTTTCTTCTTTTACCCTTCTAATTTAGTTCCCAAATTAACTCTAGGGAAAAATTCGTTTGTTTGACCCGCGGCGAGAACAATAGGCTTCGAAGAAGATCGCCTCCACCACCACCATTCTCGACTCCGTCCCGTTCTCCCGAACCCGAGTCACTGCCTCATCTGTTCGTACGTCAACTCAAGTTTGAAATGGCCAACCAACCACCTACCCTTCAAGATCTTGCCCAAATGATCACTGCCCTTACAGAGAGAGTGGCCCAACTCGAACTTCAAAATGTGG
>ONZA01002137.1:16298-27537 GCA_900322205.1 Kewa caespitosa
AAACTAAAAGTATTTTTTGTTGTGTTGATGGCTAGATGTTAAACTTAGAAACTTGAAGTATGTTGTTAATTCAAGCTAGCATTATGCTGTTGTTTTATAATTAAGGGTTGTTTGTTACTATTTTGCTAATTACAGCTGTAAGTGTATAATGAAAATAGTTTGACCCGATGATGTATAGGAAATTGGAAGCTCTTAAGAAGATTAATCTTTAAAGTAACATGGCAGTTTCAAATTTCTGCAGAGATCAGTGGTAACATATCTTGTTTTTTAACAGGATAATTCATTTATGTACCATGTTCAGAGATATGTTGTAGTAAAAAAAAAAAAAAAAAAAAAGAAACAGACAAGACAGAGTAAAATTTTTACACATTTTATATTAAGAACGTACCTAATCGAGGTTCTTCAACACTTCCCAGTAGACTACATTAGTAGTGGTATTACTTAGGTTGCCTTCTTCATCAACAATTAGAACCTTCAAGCCCGACCTTTTAGTGACCCTTGATATTGCCACATAGAGTTGCCCATGTGAGAAGACCGGTCTAGGAAGATAGAGTCCAACATGAGAGAGAGATTGTCCTTGGCTCTTGTTAATAGTCATCACAAAGTAAACTGATAATGGAAATTGACGTCTTTGAAGTTTGAACGAGAATTTTGTATCGGATGGTATAAGAGCCAATCTAGGTATGAAAACCTTTGATCCTATGTTATTTCCAGATATTATCTTCCCCTCGATCACATGATGGCCTATCTGTGTAACAATAAGTCTTATGCTATTGCATAGTCCAGTTGTTTGGTCTATGTTCCGGAGAAGCATCACAGGTGTGTCAACTTTCAAGGTCATCTTGTGATTTGGAAGGCTAGACATTTTGAGATTATTCAAGTACTTAGAAGAGTACACACCTTCATTTGTGTCACCTTCAGCGTCAGACTTGCATATACTGTTTGATCTTACGTAACTCTTCTCCTCGCCTGGTAACATAGATAGTACATAATCATTGATGGTTTGAACAGCATCATGGGTGGGTCCAAGGATGGCCCTTTGCTGAAAGAAATCTCCATCACCTAAGTGATACATTATCCCAGCATAAGTACAATCAACAATGCTTTTAGTTGGGTCACCATCTTCACTTTTGATTAAGAGATCTTCTGGTATTTCAGTTGTTGATTCCTCATCCGTAGGACCCCCAATTTTTCCATCTCCGACGTCTAAAATCCAATCTGCAAATTCCTTGGTTGATAAGTGTTCTGCATCACTTCCTCCAGAACTAAGTCTCATATTTTTCGTCAACCTAAGAACTTTGCAATATTGCCACAAATAGGATGCAGTTATAGTTGCGTTGACAATATCATGTCTGCTTCCTTTTGCCACAACTGGCAGAATTTGTCAAAAATCACCACCAAATACCATCACTTTCCCACCAAAAGGCAATTCAGAATTGGAAGGATCAAAGTTTTGTAGTACCTTTCTCATAGTTCTGTCCAAAATCTCGAAGCAATGCCTGTGAACCATGGGAGCTTCGTTCCAAGTAATAAGCTTGGCTTTGGTTAGCAAACCACCAATTGGATGACTTGAGGTGTAGTTGCACGTAGTTGCCTCGTTTAGAGTGATCGGTATGAGAAAACGTGAGTGTCCAGCCAAGAAGGAGTAAAAGTGCGGCAATTCCACTTGACGTGACTAATATGACTATTTCTCCTTTGCTACGAAATCTTGTGGAGAGGGTTCGCCACACAAATGTTTTACCAGTTCCACCATAACCATAGAGAAAGAACACTCCAGCTTTGTTATTGTCAACTGCTTCAATGATTTCGTCATATATAGATCTTTGCTCTTCTGTAAGGCATGATGTGAGGTGAAGTTCATCTGCTCTCAACTCTTCCCTATCAAATTGCAACTCTTCTTCAATAAGCATATTAACCCCATCACTTGAGACCAGATTTTCATCGAAAGTTGGAAAGGCTTTGATATTTTTGAGTGAACTACCATATGTACGCATCAACTTCTCGATCTCCGCCAAAGTATGCCTCTTTATCTCATCATCACACAGCAACAAATCTGTATTTGAGAGCAACTTATGTTAGGTTGCAAATTCTAACACAATATAATAAAATGGATAGTTCTAAACAGACTAATGAAAGGGTTTTTATGTAAAAATTATGACACCACTTTATAGGGATACTGATTAACTGAAGTGAGTATCTGTGAAATGTTTTATCAAGATTTGGCGAAGAGATATCATAGCACATTGAGGCAATGGTGGGGAAGTGAGTCTTTATTTGTGAGCTGCTTAGATGGGTACTGGTGGAAGATAATATCTTATAGAGCGGCTAGCTTTATGCTTGGTTTGTATGTTGTTGTCTCATAACATATGCAACTCAAAGATTTGAGCTGAGTTAAAAGGAGCTTGTTTATGAGATATTCTCTGTGTGGATTATATTTGGAGAAATATTCACTTATTGGTGAAGCTATTGGGTCGAAGTGTAGATTCACTAATTTCCGTGTGCTTACTTCACATCCATGTCTACTGCTTGCAACAATAGCTTAGTCGTTCAAGACTGTGGGTTGAAATTCAGTATCTCTATTCTAACTACGTCCTCTGAAAAACAACAGTCAAGGCTTTCATCACTTTCTCTCTTATTTTCTTCCAATGATGGAGCGATCACCTAATTCCAACCTTATCATGCATCAGCCATGCTAGCATTTTCATCCATTCTATCCAAATTCAAATCGGAGCCTCTGCTGAATCTTCAGTGTTTGACATTGCAATGGCTTTAGTCCCTTACAGTACTACTCTTTGTGACCTTCTCAAAATGAATTGTGCAAATGAGCACGTGAGCAACTGCACAGAACAAAATTATATGCTTTGTTATTGGCATAGGCTAAGGGATGGATGTGTTGGCTTGCTCATATGTAAATTGAGATTGGGAGGAGCCTTAGCTGTCATACAATTTTGTGCTACTGGACTCCTACAAATTCTTATGGATCTGCTGGGCGACAATTTTCCTGTTGATTCTCAAGCAACAGATTGTCAACACGATCTAGTTGGGTTGTCTCCTATTGGTCTTCTATTGGAGTTGTATGGGCTGTTTCATCTCTACGTCATTGACTTTCAGGTGGTACTTCGACTTTCCAACAGATAAGCTGCAGAATGTACATGTCAACCATATTGGTGTCTTGGTATCTGATGCTCATCTCGAGCTACTTAAATCTTGGGGCTGGCGAAGTTTGCAATAATGGGACAAATATGAGTCTATTAAATTTTAAAAACATTATGAGTCTATTTACTATCAATGACATAGCAGGGTAGCAATGAGAGGGAGTTATAGGTAAATCATATTTGTGTACACTTATGTTTGAAAGAGACCTTACATTGAGAATTATGGTAATAAAGTGAACTGTTTGGTGGGGGTTTATGCATTAGTTGTCTACACAAAATTATGATAAAAGTACTATAATTAAATTATTAAAAAAATTTAAAAGTGCAATATACCTAGATTGTTCCTGATTTTTCGTTGCTTATGGGTTATATCTTCTCCTAGAAGATGCCATGTCTTCTCCCATACTATCTCTGGTTCGATCATGCACTTAAGTGACGTCAAAGTAGCGAATAGGCATCGTAAGTAATGACCAGTTCCCCAAAAGCTAGCTTCATTTATGGCTTCGATATACTCCTTGTCGTCGTCTAATAGTCCAAGAGCAAAGCATGCATCTTTGAAAGTCGGATAAACTTCCCGGTTAACCGTACGAAGGTCCTCGTACAATTGTGGACCCTTTACAATATTCAGTAACACCCTAAGGTAGTACCTCTCTTCCATATTAGGAGGGCAATGATATATTCTGCCAATTGAAAATCCTTTCTTGCAAAGAGCCCACTTGCTCCTTACTTTTCCAAACACATTTAGTTGGAAACTCATTGTATGTCAATTGCCTGGCAACTTCTGAATGACGATTGCATTCCATCCAAGAAGTGAACATGGTTATGTCCACTCCTGACTTAGCAAGAACCTCCTCTATTGGGAGATTTTCATCGTAGTTAAGCCTTTGAACTGGTGCACTTCTATAGTGGATCTCAAACCCAAATATCCTCCAGGCGGCTTCGCAAGGACCAATATAACGACAATTAAAGAACTTTTTAATTTCATCCTCGGAAGTATTATCGATTGAATCCTCACTGCTGCTTTTGGAAATTTGTGCTCCAATTCTATCCGGCCCCTTGTTGATGTACTTGAATAAGTATTTGATTGACCTCGTTTGATTGCGCCACTCCACATTAATATGTGATCGAAACATCAACAACAACTCTGCATTGTATGAAAAATCTATTGTCAAGTAGAACACCGTTCGTTTCTACTGTACTTCCATCATCACTTCTCTTATAACCGGGTAACCTTCAACATCTACCATAGTTTTCTCTATAAATTTCTTAGGGAATTTTTTGGAGCATTTTCCTTTGATCATACATGGAGACTTGTTGTTTGCATTGCCGCACGGACCATGCATCATATGAGTCTTAACCAACTCATATAGCTCTGGGTTCTCATCTTTGTCCGGTATTTCTGCTGAAATGCATGTGTCAATCCCATTTGGGCTTGTTATTCTATCTTCCAGATGCAAGAACAATAGAATGTGGGCATGCGGTAATCCTTTTTTTTGAAATTCAATGGTGTATATAACTGCAGGTAAAATATAAAACGGTTAGATGATCGAAATCTCATATATAATTGCATGTTATGAACTTGATATGGGAAATTTAATATTATTTTCATATTTCTTTGCCATGAAAACATTGTCATATCATTAGCATGAATCATGTATTTCTTTACTGCATTTCATGTCATTCTGGTACAGTTCTCTTTAAGAGATTGGAGTTCTTAGATTAGAGTTGGGATATTCATTCTATGGAAAATCCAAAGTCATTGGTACTACTGTAAGTTCAGTTTGGTGACTTTTCTAATGGAGCACTTTAATTTTTTGATCTGTTCTTGTGCATAGGGGATGCAAAGTGGTTGCGTCAAACTGGTCTTGTCGTGTTACTTCCTAAAGGATATGATGATCAGTGACCCGAAGATTCAACTGCGAGATTCAAACTTTTCCTTCAGGTCTGTATACTTAACCAGAATGTGTTGATTATGGATATGGATTTGCATCCTCTATCTTGGTCTTATATGAGTTGTTTAAAGTTTTTTGGATAAAAAGTATTAGTTATCTACATAGGTGGGAAAACAGGAAGTTCAAACTCATATAGTGAACGACCTCTCGTGGGTTTTTCGTTCCCATGTAAACAAACAAAAATAGAAGAATTATTAATATATATTATATACATCTACAACCTTAAAACTAACTTTGACACACTCTTTCCAGTAGGCCTCTGAGTTGTTATGCAATCTGCCATGAAAAAAAAATTGGTCCTTGGTTTAGATTATTTAATGAACATTTACAAAAGTACACTAACATTTTATTCATGTATCATGGCAGTGTGTTTAGATAACGCAAAGGAGTTGACTTACACCTTCAAGTTCACCTGAATGCCAGCTAAAAAGGTAAGTTTTAAACCATACCATCACTAAATTTGTAATTTAAATTTACAAACAGAACGGCTATGGCTACTATAATCATTATAATTGTGTGTTTGGTTCACCAAATTTGTGCACCATTCATAAGTTAAGTGTCATTATGGTATATAGTTCATAAATAAGTACACTTTTATACTAATTTGTATAAAGGAAACCATGTGTGAGCCTTGGTATAAGTGAAGTACTCCATACCTCCTAATGAATCATGAAGAGTGTTCAATCTATATTATTTTGTTTTGCGTTCGTTAAGGATTGCAATAATTTATCTTTTGGATAGTGTACTATAAACATGTGTTCTGGATAATGAACATGAAACAAATTTAATAAATAAAATACTATTATCAAATATAAAAACATGCATTCATTATAGATTACCTGCTAGGACTCTGCCAAACGTTCTCTTCTCCTTAAGATATTTTATGACACCATCGAGTTTCATTTTAAAATCTCTACACACAATGTCCGGCCTATCTTCTGGTTTCAACCCCCTTTGTCGAACATATCTCGATATCTCTGGACATTTAGGATTGCATGTGTATGTAATGAAAAGTGTAGGAAATCCATAGACCTTACAAACTGCCATCGCATCATGATAGGTTTTTTGTTGGTATCGATCCCTACCTGTGTAAGACGACGGGATTATATACTTGCCTCCTGGGAGGGGTACTTTGATCCCATCAAGTCCAACTTTGGTTAAGTTGGCACATGTTTCAGATCTTAAAATCTGTTGATGTGTACGAATGTAAAGTAACCTCTCTGACTCGATCATTGCATACGCATCAACAATAAATTGTTGAAACAATCGTCTTGCCATCAAAATAGAAACCTCTTCCCCATCTCTCTCTTGAATACGAAAGGCAAAAAATTCTCTCATGCTTGCCCTTTCCCTTGCGTTGCCTTTAGTCTTCTCAGCATTACGTAGGGCGATATCAATATGATACATATCCTCCCCATACGGTAGTAGAAGAGGGTATTGCAATGCAGAAGTTCACTTATTCGCTTCAAGGTTCCACTTCTTTTTTGTAGAACTATATCAGGTGGTTCGATACCAACATCAGTGTCACCAAGAATAAGGGCCGCAACCTCAGATTCAGTAGGAAGGTTATGTGTCCGACCGTCTTGTGCTCTACCACACCTAACATCATCCCCTTGAGTGTAGTCCGGACCAAAGACTGATCTTGCATGTCTGCAGAGTTTGTTATTTTGGTCCATCATGTCTCGCAAGTCTTCAATGATAGTCTCCTCAAAAGAATTAAGTTTTTCCCCTATACTGTTCATATAACACAATAAAATGGACTAGTGTAAGTACAAAATAAGGTAAAAAATATTGAAAACAGTTGTTTATAAAAGAGTAAGCAAGTACCTCACTGCTTGTACTCTATTTGTTAACTCATTCTCAGTGTCATAAATGTAAAGTTATGAGAATTTTGGACGTTGACCGATATCAATCTTGACCACTCAACCGAAAAGTGTAGGGGCCCTTGCCAAGATTCACAGACGTGTCGATCCTTCCTCCCATAGAGGTGAATGAGAACATCATATTGTATGCTCGGATATTTTGCAAGAAATGCTACTGCGAATATCCTTTTGCAAAAGCAAGTTATTCAATAGGGTAGGCCTTTCCATTAGAAATGGCAACACAACTTTACCATTGTAGCAACATAAGGAGAACTTTGGGTTGTTTTTTCTACTTGACTTTTTAACTCGCTCAGCATACCACATCTTAGCCCCACAATAGTCGCACTTGAATGTTGGATCTCCAACGTCCCAATACCCTACTCAATGTTGGAAAGGGATTTGAATCAAAAAACACGTTCTCATCATCAGGAAATCTACTTCTTTAGACTAATGAAACCAACAACAAAGGAAAAATACTAATGTACCTACGGTTTGATGGTTTTTATCACATTCTGCCTCGTCAACACCTGAAACAAAATTTGTATGTAGAGCACTTTAATACTCGAATAAGTAATTTTGGAATTTATATGAATTGTATTTGTCGTTGTTGGTCATGCTTGACTAACCATCATCTGATACATCATCTTCCTCGTTGTACTGATGCCCATATTCGTCAACATTGTCGTTGTATGGTGCGGCCAATATATCCTCAACTGTGGAGTACAGTATAGTTAAGACTAGGATGAGCTATTAAAAATTAAAGATAGCATGTACATAAAAAAGAATATAGTTCTCATTACTAGTGTCCTCTGAATCAGAAGACAAATGATTAATATCATCACACGCTTTCTCTTCACTATACATTGACTCCAGCATCGAAGATGATGTGTTTAATTGTGTAACCGGTGTCGATGATGAGCATCCGGTACTTAACTTTACTGGTTCGGATGGAGAACACTTATGGTGGCTTTCATTGATGTCATTATCACATTGTTCCATAACTGTCCGAAATTTCTTTTATACTAATGAATAAAACAATGTTAAGAATATTTAAGTAATGGTAAAAATTAATTACATACCGTTCGTTATGTTGCCTAATGGAATTTCCACTGAATTCGTTGTAGTTGTGGCTGGGAATAAACATTTAGAACGCTTCGCTGCGTTAAGCATTCGACGACGAAATCTTGCATTTGATGGGGATAATTGAGTTGGTGATAGTACGTTTTCATCATTAAAATCTGAGTGAGAACCTGGAACTGAATCTCTTTTACCCCTTTTTTGGCCAAGCAGAATCTTTCTTAACGATCTGGCATCTGAACAATTCTTCTCCATAGCTAACTTGTTGATAAAAATATTAGCTTTCAATGGTTGTGGTGTAGAAATCAATGAATTAACCAGTATGAAAATTGAGAATATTTTTGTCCATGAAAACGACAATTAATCGAAAACAGATAGGTTTAAGAAACTGCCAGTAGTATGTGTAATCAATAAGCTACAGTTTGTGATTCTGGATGTTCCTACTGTTGGATACCTAGTTTGTAGCAGATTTTTTAGGAAATCAGTGTTTTAGGACATTCATAACTGAATACATCTAAGAGTAAACATTATCAACATATATGAATAACCTGAATGTATATAAATGGTGGAGAAAGACGTCGTTACATGCCTGTGATTACTATTGCACAAAACTAAACTACATGGACATATTTTAGTTAATTTTCTTAACTGTTAAGTAATTGTTTGATCTAATATTTTATTTTATTTTATGTGACCATTAGTTACGAAAATATGTTGTCATGGACTTCGGCGGCTATGAGTTCTCATGAAGGTTTGATCTTTTGCTACTCTTCTGTGTTTTATGTTGAGTTTCAGTTTTATACTCCACCATTTATTTACTACTATGCCCATGTATAATCTACCTTAATTAGTAATTCTGGAACTTAGTTCTTAAATAGCACCAGTGTGATCTAGAATTTTAATCTATCATGTGCATTGCAAAAGGTTCATTTCAATTATGTGTCCTGCTAAAATGGAAAAGTGAGTTTTGGTATATTACATATAAAGGTGAATACAATATTGCCTAACTAAAGTTCTGATAATAATTCAATGCATCTCCTGAATAATTCTTGGCTTAATTTAGCAAAAGTGAATGTGATAAACGAAGTAGCAAAGTACACTGTTAAATGAGGGATGGTAAGATTATAAAATTGGCATTTAAGGACCTGTTTGATTCAAAATTATATTATAATATGGGCATTGCACTTGATTCTGTTTAGTTTTTAAACACATAAATGAGTTCAGTACCTTACATATAGATGATTTATGGGTTTGGATGATTAATAAGGAATATCATGCTGAAAAAATGGAAACTACATACATCATTCTGTTCCCATCTTGTGGGATTCATTTTGTAGGGTTTGTTTTATTAGGAAAATTTCCTTTCTCTTGTTGTTGTCTATATGTCCATGACTATGACGAAATAATACAATAATGTTTTGTAGCAGTTGGTGGCATAAATTGGAAGGAACATGACATCCGTCTATAATGTAATTAAAACAAACAATAGCCTTAAAACTTTTGATAATTTTGCAGGTAGTAGACATGATTGAGTCTTTTTCCGGAGTCTATTTTACTGGACTTCAATTGGTCAACATAGGAGTCTTGGACATTAGTGATCAAGCATCCTACACCATGAACGGCTGGAAATGTTTACGGTCAACCTTGTGAGATTGGTAAGCTTTATTTGCTTGTTTTTTTTTTTTTTTTTTAATCAAACTTTTTGATGACAATAAGCAAATTATAGGATCAACATGTAAGACACTGAGTTTCTCATATTTCACTTTAATAAAGTGGTTGTACATTGAGATTAGACCTTAACACATGTTTTTTGATCAGTAGTCATTACTTGTTACTTAGAAAAGATTTGCAACATTTATGTAAATACATAAAACTTAATTGGCAACCACTAAAATGATACTATTCCATAGAATGAAACAAACAAAAAATGAAAATGACAAAGTTATATAAATAAATGTAGGAACAAAATAGTAGCATGGACAAACACCCGAAAGGATTGACACAAAACAGGATTTAAAAAATTAAAAGCACTGAGTTATATCTCCGAAGAAAACATAAATTTTTAATCATTTAATGGCCTAGTTAATAGAAGATGATGGCGATTCGGTACACCTCTTCTTAGAGGTGCAAGTAGAAGACTGTGAGTCACCAACGAATGTGGTGTTTGATGCTTGCGCATCATGAGCAGTGCGCTTGCCAGTTGGGGTTTTATTGTCATTTGAACAAATTTCAAAACTTAGGTCGGGACCACCATCAATATATGCGTGCAAAATAAGAAACAAAGTGATTACTCACTTCTATCAGTTGATCAAAAGACATATTGTAAAATGAATATAGAAATGCAAGGGTGTGGAGTTAGAGTTGGACCTTCTCATTATCATCATCTTTGGCTTGTATTGTAGCAACCTTGTAAGCATTGCAATTGTCAATAGAAAATTGTTTGAGATACTTAATTTATAAGTGACTTTGGGTATTAACTTGTTGCTTAATAGTAACATAGACAATAAAATTTAAACAATAAAAGTTGCATACCTTAGAATTAGATCGTAATTCTTCAAATTCTGTCAATAAGTCCACGCTGTCGATTAGCTTAATGATCTTTAAAGCATCATATATGTATTCCTCATTGAACCTTGTAACACTAATCTTAAACAGGTACTTCTTTCCAAGAAATATGCCGAGCTCTTTACGGATGTAATCCGGAATCTCGGTCAATTGGTCATCCTAACATCAAAAAGGTTAGTTAAACTTTAGTTTGAACTATACCAGAATTTATAGTAGGTATTATAAATATTATTAGTGGATAAGTTACGAATGTACAACAGCTTAGATGGTTCGTTGTACGTTTCTCTTAGTTGGGACAGAGACTTTCCAATTTTGGCGTGAACATCCCTATCAAACATGACAAATCTTGCACTACCAGTATCATCGTAGACGTGAAATGTGATCCTGTACCTGAGAAGAGGGAAAAAAAAA
Source organism: Kewa caespitosa (assembly GCA_900322205.1). NCBI lineage: Eukaryota > Viridiplantae > Streptophyta > Magnoliopsida > Caryophyllales > Kewaceae > Kewa > Kewa caespitosa. Next base: position 27,321 of record ONZA01002137.1, read on the forward strand.
AAATCAAGAACAACATTGTATGTAGATTAGTGGTGTTGTTATTTCCATATTGCTGTGCCATTACAACAATCTGATATCATTATAGTGAATCATGTGTTTCTAAGATTTCTAATTTACTGTTATTCATGACATTGTGGTACATTTCTCTTTTAGATTTTGGTGTCCTTGGATTAAAGTTAGGATATTCATTCCAAGGAAAATCTTCAGATCATTGGTA
>ONZA01002140.1:7268-20014 GCA_900322205.1 Kewa caespitosa
CATGATAACATAGCATATCCATTGACTAAGCCGCTTGATCAAGTCCATCATGAGAGTCATACTACTGCCATAGGTCTTCAACACTTTGTGTGTGATTAGCCTATATTTTTTAGATAATGATATGGAGGTCATAATTGTAAAATATTCCTCTCTACATTTATCCTATTATTCATATTTGGTTTGCTCCAAATATTTTGTATTTTTTGATTATATATCCAAATGATGCAATACAAAAATCCAAATAGGTTATCAAGACGATGTCTTGGATAATGAAATCTCATTAAGTGAAGTGGAGTTTGTGATTGTGAGTCCTTCATTTTAGGTGTTGGGATCAAAAATCTGACAACCCAAGATGATTACATTGCAAGTTGATCTCAGTAGTTTTTCATGTGCTGTGACGGGGTGTCAAGGATAAATTGCATAGGTATGAGTTGGGAAGTCATGACATGACATATCTGCCGTGAGAACTATGTAAGGTATAGAGTCATATGAGTCTCTCAAAAAACTATCTTGAGCCATTTCTAAAACGTGAGTGATCATGGATAACAATTTAAGGATTGGTAGTCTGTGATTTTCTCAAATTCCTTCCGTAACAGAGGTTATAAAGGGAACATTCGAGCTATAATGAATTAAGTAGGGATTCATGTATGCACAAGATGGAAATTGTCCTCCCTTTGGGGGAAAATGTCTTTGGCCACTCGATGAATTGGAGCTGTAAAATTCATGGCCATGCTCAATTAGATTACAGTGTTAATAAATTGGTTTCACAATTCAAATTTTGAATCAAGAAACAAATTTAAATTGATAAGGGTAATCGACATCTTACCTTATAATCTAGTCAAATACAATAAGTGACAAGGGAATGGAGTTGCATACATGTCTAAATGACAAGTGAGACATTGAAAGAATGTATCCTCCAGTCAAGGTGCAAGTGACTTGGAATTAATAATTGAGATAATTATTCAATTGACTTAGATTTGTTGTGACGTGTAACTAGATACCTCTCACAACCTTTTGGGTCAATTTTGAGCTCAAATGTTAAGTGCAATTGATTCTAAAGGATCGTACAAAAGTAGATTGATGGATGTCACAAAAGGTTTAGTAAGATTGGTCCAAGGAACGGGTCCTTGGGACCAAATAAGTAAAGGAACAAGGGATAGAGGGAACATCTTTGCTAAGGTCTTTTTGGCCCGTGTAGAAACGGCCCAAAAAGGTGCTTTACACAAGTCCCTTTAAGCAATTTTTCCTTGTACCTATATAAGGGACTTATGGCTCTCATATTAGATTTAGACCTATGCTTCTAACTGACCTAATCCATCAGGTGGTAAGGCGTAACCTTTGCATCAAACCCTAACCCTAAAGTAAGTTCATTCGAACCAATGAGAAGAAAGCGAAGGAGATGCTCCTTCGTGATTCCGATCTAGCTATCACCTTGGGTTCATCAATGTGTGTGAATTTAGAGGAGCAACATTCGAGGCTCAGTTGAGGACATCTAGAGAAGGAGACCAAGAGGGGTACGTGGCCTAAAAGATTTGGTTTTTGGCATACTCGGGGAGGAACGTATCGAGAGGTACCACATATGTGAACTAGAGTACATAATGATCCAATTATATGTATTCCGCTTTTATGTGATTAGATCATATACTACATGGAACCCAACAGAAAAATCAGCGATAGGGAGAGGAGGAATGGTGACGGTGAAGGGAAAGGGAGTTTCAAAGATGGGGAAGGAAGGCGGTGACCACCATAGTGGGCAAGCGGTGACTCCACAGGAACTGAAGTAGAAGAATGGCAACAAAAAAGCAGCAACGGAGAAGGGAGGGCGGCTATGGAAAATGGGATAATCGGATTGATTTCGGTTCGGGTCGGCTTCTATTTGGGTGATTTACTCTATTTTTTTTTTCATGTTCTGGTCGGGTTTGCTTCATTTTGATTTGGGTCAAATTTGATTTTTGATATCTGAGAGGGTAAAACGTCACTTCATGTATATGTGGTGGAGTAATTTAGGTAGGTTTTGGTTTGTTTTGGATGATTCGGGTTTCATGTGTTTTTCGGTGGTTTTAGGAATGTTTTGGGTGTGGGTTCAAATTATTTGGATTTTGTCATCATTTTCGGGTTAGTTTTTCCAGGTCTGGGGGGGGGGGGAAGGGGACATGGAAGGGAGGGGTAGAGATGGGGAAGGAAGGCTGCATTGACGGGGAAGGGAGATGGCAGCGACTGTGCTGTAGATTTAATAGACGACACTGGGAATGGGAGATGGGGATGAGAAAGATTGAGAAAGAAAGTTTATGTTTGATAGGTGTGTGTATAGTATACATAGGATGTATGCAAGTATTGGTGGAAGAAAAATCTGTGGAGATCAAAGGTCCAGAAACTATGGGTGATTCTCGAGTGAGTCAAGTTCAAGTATGACCTTGCTAGTCTCGTGCTTGTTTATTATAAAGCGAGTTCGAGTCGATTTTTAAGTCATGCTCTCAACTTCGTTGCTCTTTCACTATTTTATCGAGTTCGAGTTGAGTTCAAAGCTGATTGTGGGTCCATATTTTATTAAGTTTTTTAAGAAAAAAGGTGTCAATCTTTAATTTAATATTCAAGTATAATTATTTACATGTGACTATTTTAAGTGCGTTCTTACCTTCTAAATTATTATAATTTGAGATGTGTAGTTTGATGAATCTACTTGGAATAACAAAAATGCGACATATATTTCTTATGTAATCGAGTTTCTCACGAGTTTTCTAGCCGAGTGCAGCTTATCTCAACTCGGCTCACTAAAGATTTGAGTCGAGCTCGAGTTTGAATCAAGCCTGATTCGAGTCGAGTTTCAGTGTACTTTAGGCTGAGATGATCTCGAGAAGCTCACTTAATGAGAAGCCTTATCGGCAACAATGAAAAAAATATCTTGCACTAGATCCTTTTGTAATTTTCATTTACGAGTATTTTATGTGTTGTGAGGCGGTCAACAGTTGGTCACAAACTTATAATCACTAGAATTTGGTCATAATAAGTATTGAGTTGTTTACGACGCAATAGCATCCGCACACAAGTTCTTGTGCACTCTACAAACCATCGACCATCATCATGAGAGCATTTTTTCGCGCCACGCTAGGGCAAAGGAGCATTTTCTAAAAACACAAAGTCAAGACCCGCCAAGGCTACAACCCCTAGGGGAAATTATCGACAAGTACATGCTCCACGCTGTTAGCGATGATAAATGAGCTCAGAAAAGAGCTAGACAGTTTGCTTCTTGTCTATTATGAGAAAAAGCAAAGAAACAAAGTTATCACCCACCATTTTGACATCCTCTTAAAGCAATCCTGGCGGTCTGCGACAGCAAAAGAGCTTCAACACCATTAACGACCGTAGGAGCATCAATTTTGAGAATTCTGTTCAAGTATCCATGATCCTAGCAATCTCTAATCCATATCTCACAGTAGTTACATCTGCTATTTTTGTGGTCCATCATGCTCGACATCTTTTTACTTTCATCATTTTGAGTACACCATTCTCATCCTGCTTGCTACACCTAGCAAAAATCTCTTTATCTAGTATAACAACGTCAGTATTAATTTGCAGCAAACGCCTCTTGTCGATAGCTAGGTGAATAACATCGCTAGCATGGTGGCATTCTTGTGCAAGTGTGAGAAAACCCTGAACTAAGATAGGAACATTTGGTGTAGCTGTTGCAATAATGACTCTGTTACCATTGTTCACTTCTGTTGTTGTTTCACTCTTCCACATTGGTAGAGTTTGTGATAGGTGTGAAGTAATTATAAGGAGTTCTACCATTTAAGTGGGTCGATAAAGGGGTACCCGCTTTTTTGGAGGAGAGATGACACACCTCTAGCCGATAACACAAGCCCGCATGTTGCCCATCTAGCCTGTCAGGCTTAGGCTTGGGTGATTGATTACCCTGGTTGATTGCCTTGACTGGGTCTTATATCTCCCTTATAAGGTGCTCTTCTTCATTCTTTTGGTGCCATCTTAAAGTTAGCTTTGCTTATCCACTTTCTCTCTCTACTACTACTATTGTTCTAAACACATCAATCTAGGTAAATTGTTCTCTACATTCTTGATTCCCTTACCCTTGAGTGCACCATTGTAAGGACGTTGTACTGATCTTGAGAGAAATCGGCCTATTGAGTTGCACCATAGTTGGGCTATAATTTCTCTAACAGAGTGGTCCCTTACTACGATACATCAACTACTGCTTGTTCTTGACAGTCATTGTTACAACTTTGTTCTTACAATTTGGAAGCTACTATAAAATCATCAATGGATCCTCTTGTTGTCCCATTTAAGGCTACCAACCCGACCTGTCTATACTTGAATGAGTTTATGGGAACAAATACAAATGTTAATCCTTGAAGCTCTAATCTTCTTTGAGGATTTTGAACTCGACTACGTTATCTTTAGTAATCCCCCAACTGTTAGTGGATGGTCCTACCACATCTGAAGCCAAAGTTTTGCTGCTTCCATCACCAACAAGCCTAAACTTGATGTAGCGAACAAGTTCGAGAAAGAGAACAAAACAATTAGCGACCATCTCCTAAATCATATGTCCAATGTCTTTTTAACTTTTTCATTCCTATCAAATCTGCCAAGACAATTTGGGAGACCTAACTATGAAACTTCAGGGATGATGATGTTTTGTAAAGAAGTACGTCATCAGCAATTGGCTACGGTTCCAAATAGTTGAGGACAAGACTGTCAGACTAAGCTCATGAGTACAAGAACATACATGTTGACAGTCTAAACGAGGCATGAAGATGTGTGAGGTTCTTTAACCCAATGTTCTTATAGAGAAATTCTCACCATCCTCGAGTGACTACTGCAACCAATTGAAGCATAAGAAACAGAATATCACCCTACAGGAGCTTGGCATCCACATGCAAATCAAGGAGGCCAACTGTCTCAAAGACAAAAGTCAGACACTTTTTTTTCTTAATACTACTTACAGTAATCTGGTAAAATCTATTGAAGTTGCTGATGAAAACAGGGTTTTAATCAAAGGGGAAGGGCAATAAGAATTACTGTAAATCGAACAAGCAGAATTGGTTCAGCAAGCTAAGCAATGAAATTCAGAAATCCAAAAGTGTGTACTATGTTAGCAGGAAGCATGGACACAAAACCTTCCATTGCAACGAACACCAAGGTTATACTATACCCATAAATCAAACTAGATAGAATCCCCTCAAGCCAACATAATTGATGATGCTAGAAATCATTGCTATGGTCGTGGTCAAGGCGAGTCTGGTCGCTAACAAAGCTAATTGGGTGCTAGATATTGGAGTATTAAGGCATATTTGTTCCATTAAATATCACTTTCATGAGTTTACGGATGATGCATGTAGGGTTCTATTGAATCACTATCCAAAGTTTGCAATACAAAACACATAGAATACAAAGATCTTAATCGCTACAAGTCACGAATCGTTGTCTTTGATGCGTACGTGTTTTCCACTTGCTTGAGATCTTATCACCTCAAGACTTGTTCCTGGTCTTTGGAGAGATGTAGGACACCAAGTGTTGCTTCTATAATAAAGTCCATGTATAAGGTAAGGATCCTGAGAAGTACGTTAGCTAGAACGATGAAAAGATCCATCCGATTGAGCTTTTTGTTCTTCTCAGTCACGAAGCTGTTTTTTAAAGTGTTTTAGGTGGTACTTTATTGGTAGATATTATGATCATATACTGCTTATTCACACCTAAGAAACCATTACTTATACCCTTATAACTGTTGCCTTAATGGTTAAACACGCCCCTGGTGGGGATAGGACTTAAAACGTCCAATTATGGATTTGTCTCCAAGAGAAACCCACACGACTTCCTTGCACACCTAACTTATTGGCCGTTGTACCATCAATAATTCATAATCCATTTAGAATCTGAATGTGTGATCCAATAAGTTCAAGCCCATGTAGGCCAGTTGGATGCTTTACAGAATTGAAAATTTAAAGTGGTACTAACAACTCATTATGAACCAAAATTATTTGGATAACCAACTCTCGTATTTTTTCCGAAAATCCATTACACCTTGACTGAAGGACTTACTCCTTCACTGTAGAAGGAGAGTTCTTGTACATGGACAACATGATCACTGTTGGAATACCCGACAAAGGGAAGGCCCTTTTGAAATTCAGCTCTGCGAAACTTTTAACTTTGTTGAGTGTGTTTTATGCTATCTTGTTACATGGAAATTAAGTTTTCGGTCCAATTATGACTTAAAAATGTTTTTGAATAAGAAACATTTGCCACAAATCATAGTAGGGAGACTATGAGAAAAGGGTACTTTGATTGGGATGTTTTTGTACTCATTGTCCAAAATGAAATAATGAATAGAAGTGCTTCTTGTTGTGCTTATATTGCAGAGTCGATTGATCTTTGGAATAGCAGGTTGGGACGTGTTTGCATCATTTAAGAGACTTAGAGCTCATTTAGCATGAAGTAATGTAATGTAACCAATTTATAACTTAGAATGGGGAAGAATGAGAAAGATCAGGGTAATGATGTAATGGAGAGGAGGATGTAATCATCATTCCTCAACAAATTTCATGTAAACAAGATCACATCCCCTCTTCATATTTGATTACATCATCCATTATATCATATTCTCTTTCTTTCTCTTCCTTCCCCATTTTTTGGTTATGTTTGATTATATTACATTTCGTTTCATCCTATAAAAACGATCCCTTAGAGATTCGCAAATATTACCTTTTGTGAATACTAGTGAATTTACTAAGTGTCAACTTCGTATCAAGTTCAAGTATACCAAGAAGCCCTTCACTCTTCTAAAGTAGAGGAATACTATTATGATTGGGTTAATGCACTCCGACCTAGATGACTTTTAAGAACACCATAAATAAAGGAGGTAAAATATACATTGTGACTTTAATGGATGACTTTTTGAGGTACACTAGAATTTACCTCCTTAGTTCTAAAGATGAGGCTAGAGGAATGTTCTTAAAATATGATACCGAAGTTAAAAAAAAGTTGGACCTTAAGATCAAAATCTTAGGTTAGACTGAGGCGGGTAATAAAGCACCAATTTTCTTTAGGATGTTTGTAATGAAATAACAAAATTCACAAACTTAGTCCATTTTTTCCTTTGCAATCAAATGGGTTTTTTGAGAGGAAAAATAAATCTGTTGAGAAAATGATGAATGCTATCTTCTTGAGTTCGTAACTTGCAGATTATATGTGGGGGTAATTGTATTGTCTGCAGGATGTGTACTAAACACATACTAAAGGAGTATGTCGTTCTATCAAGGTGCAAAAATTTAGATTAATATCAAAGATAATAATTCAGTTTATTTAGGTTCTATGTGATGGATAGTTAGATGCCTCAGGCAACCAATGGAACAATGGACATTAGACCTAGATGCTAAATACAACAGAATGGGAAGGAACGCACATGAGAAAACTAATGATCCCCATGATTAAGTGAAATCGGTAATGCAAGGCTTAGGGCCATTAAGGAAAGGGTCCTTGGGATCATTAAAGCAAGAAAAATGTCCAGGGAACATTTCCCTGGGCGTGTATGCAAGCTTTTGGGCCAGTGTTAGAATGGGTCAAAAGGGGTGAAACACACATCCCTTTTTGCTGTTTCTCTTAAAGTCTATATAAGATGCTTGTGCCTCTCTTATTAAGTTAGATCTTTGTCTCTCTTTTTGACATCTTCGATCTGCAAGTAAGGCAAACTCCTTGGATTAAACCCTAACCCTAAATTGGGAACCAAAGGAGAAGAACTAGAAGGAATGACTTCTTCGTAAGTTCCCGACCTAGCTATCGTCTTGGATTGGTTTGCGGTGTGAAGCTATCAACAGAAACACTTGGAGCTCTTGTGGAAGTCTCTCACTTGTAGAAATAGTGTTCTTGGTTTCCTACAACCTGATCCAGAGCAATCCATGGAAGGCACACATCAAGAGGTAAATCGTATGTGATTTAGACTCATGTACTTATCTTGTTCTATCGGTGCCGCTTTTATTTGATTAGATCATCTATTACATAGAACCCTAAATTGGTACCAAAGCTTACTGCATGTTACTCTTTAGTATTTTGTTGATGTTTGTCACACGAGCATGCTATATGAAAAATTCAGATTAAAAATTGCTTTCTATCATTTTACCGTTAAAACGATTGTTAGAGCATTAGGGTTCGTGTTTTTGGGTTTAAGACCTAGTTTACTTTCGTTTTTACTTATTGATCATTATATGATGTTGTGTAATTATTTTTCAGCATGATTTGATAAGAAAGTGATGGAATTTTACATGAGAAGAAATGAAAATGATTAAAATGCTAAAATATGCCAAGCCAGTGAGTTTATTATGGTTAGAGTTTCGATTTCTGTTTCTTTGGTTAAGACCTGATTCACCTCTTCCCTAGAATTAAATAGATGAACATGGATTGTATTCATTATTTTGCATTGATGTAAAAAGAAATAAATTAAAACCGAAAAACACTACTTAATATCAATTACCTTAATTCCCCCTATAGCGCACGTGATCCAATACACATCCCAATCCCTAAACCCAAACACCTAACCCACTAAGTACCCCAACTAATCCCGAAAATCACTAACTACCTAGATTCCCTCCAAGCCCAACACAAATGCGGTACGCAAGCCAACTAAGCAAAACAAAATACAACACAATACCCAAAACCCAATCCCCAAACCCGACACCCTGTCAGCCCCCCTCCCCCTTTCAACCCAGCCAACCCTAACATGCCACGTGGCACAGCTACCCGACCACCTCAAAAGTACCATGATCCCCAGCCGCCCACATGCTCCCCCATTTTTCCCCCTACTTATACCTAATTCTCACCCTTTTTGTCCCTACAAATTAAATTTGACCCTTAATAAGTGTACTAGTAAATATTAACCAGTGATCAAATTATACAAAATTATTCCTCTTGTCCCCTTGATTTGTCAAAGTCAAATTTCAATCACAAAAAAAATATGATTTTTGTATCCTTTTGTATGCATTATTCATACACTACTTGTACGTAAATACGTTTACTAATACATGTTAGCTTACAAGTTTATATATACACCTAAAAATTGTGCATTATTATACACATGGATTTAAACACTCTATTTTACAAACAAATATTTTTTAAATTTGTGAATTTTCTATTTATTTAATTAATTATTCCTTTTCTTCGAAATTACTAAAGAAATTAATTATTTGCTTCGAAATTTTTTAAATACAGATCATTTTCTTTTTTGATGGTTTCGAACTTTTGTATATTATATTTTGAAACTTTTGTACATTAGTACACTAATTACATTTACATTTTCTTTATATTTGACATTTATACACTTAATTAATTTGAGCCAAGTTACCATACCATGTTACACTTTGTACATCCATACACACTTGTACACTTAAACAATTTGTTACACCATGTGACCACCACTCACACTCTTACACGACCTTGTATACTTTAAACTTTACCCCCATGTACATACATACACATACTCTACACTTATACATACAACCTAACACATCTATTCCCTCCCCTCCCCCAAAAATGATGGGTCAAAACTAAAAGTGTTTTAAAGTTAACTCTCTTCTTCAAAATTTTTCTATTTTCTTCCTAATACCAAGTGAGGGTCTTGGTTAAGGGAACTTAGTGAGTGATTAGCTCACTCCTCCAAGTTCAAGTGTGGATCATCCAAGAGGACAACAACAAGGGTAAGACTTCTGATCTCTTTTCAATTTCTCATCTTTTCTCTTAATCACACTTACTAACTCATTTTGCCCTTTTCTGGCAATTTGATATTTCTTCTTTTTAAATTTTTGGTGCGGTTGGGTGCCCTCCGCTACTTACGGGGGGAATCTCTCCAACGAGTCACCATAAGAAGGATGGTTACTTGCCATTAGACGTCATTTTGACCCCCACCAAAACCGTTGTGAGCAAGTTGAGGGTTGAGTGATAATTTTATGATTAGTGTAAATACCATATTTTTCACTTTGTTTTAACTAAAAAAAAAAAATATGAACAAAAATCGTGCTTGTGTGCTTGGTTAACTAAAAAATGAGTTTCGGGAGACATGTTTAATTTTCGGATTTTGTGCAGTTTGACACCTTGTCACTAAAAATTTAATATCTTGCTCCCTTGAAGTGGGATCAAAGCGATTCAAAAGTCCCCTGGAATCTAACTCAAAGTGCTCCATTTTGACACCAAGAATGCTTATTTTGGATCTCTGTACTGTTCTTGGCATCCCTTTGAAGTTGGGTCAAATTCTAGTATAGTTTAGTGTAAAACCTACGGTTTAGGCTAATTTCCTCTTAATTGGTTAGGATTATGGATTTTCATCCCGAATAACAAATGAAGTACACGTCTAGGGCTTTCCTAAGAAACCTACCAGGTTCCCAAACTCTAATTAGTTTAGGAATGGTGATTTTCCCAAGTTCAATAAGTGAACTGTCTAAGGTCTGAACTTAGCATTTTATCATTAAATCAAAACAAAAATCTTTTCGGTCATTAAAATTAAATTTTGAAATTTTTTTGAGAACCCACATGGGTCAGTAGATCAATAATAAAATCGGTTTTCACTTTTGATTAACCAAATAATCACAAAAAATGTTTTAGTCACCCATTGTTCAGTTTAGCAATTATTCCGTAAATGGTCCAAAAATGAAATGGGTTTGAGTTCACTTGACCCAGTTCTTTTGATGTAAATGTGAAGGACTCAAAAAGTTGCAATTGGGCTTCAGAATCAGACCATTTTGATTTTTAACCGATTTATGGTAATTTTTCAAAGTCGAACCTAGCCCACTGTCATGTCCTATTAAACTGACGATTTTGAAGATTTTTAATAAAACCAATTTAAGTCCAAAAGTCACAAACTCCACAGTCTAGTTCTTCAACAAGTTTACTAGCTCCCATACTTTAATTGTAATTTTAAAAGTCCATTTGAATAGTTTTCCAGAATTAAAGTATTGAATGATTAATGATAAACCGTTACCCGAAATTGTCGTCGAACTTCAAATGGTGTCCCGGAGGTCTCTTTTCCCCGACATGACTTCATCCACACCCGGAGCAGACTTTTGGTGACTCCCAGGAGTGAAGACCAACTTTAACAAGCATTTTTTATTGTTAGGACAATTGTCCTATTTTTAGGCTATTTTACGCCATTTTTTCTATTTTTAGGAATTTCTAGCATTTTTTCATTTTTTAGAATATTGTCTTTTCTTTTTTACATCCAACCATGTAAAACTGTCTCCCGATACCATATAGTGAAATTGTGTTTATCGTTTTTCTCGCATGTTTGCCATCACTTGTAAATATAACTCGGCTTTTATAATAAACTAGTTTTATTTCCGTGCTCCGAACGGACACATTTTAATTGCAATTTTCGATCACTAAGATGATATATATTTTAATTTTAATTTAGTTCTTATTTTCTATCAAATATTTGACCCACGATACATATATTAGATAATAAGTAATTTAGTAAAAATAAGTAAAAAAAAACTTTGATAGTCTCTTAATCTTTAAAGCACAATGAAAATTCAATGATTTAAAAATACTCAAGCCACTATATTAATAAGAAATTTAAAAAAGGATCAAAGTATTATTCATCATTGAATTTTGTTATTGATGATTTCATAATATTAAAAAATATTAAAATAATAATTCACCAATTTAATAAGGACCTTCCATATGTCCATGATTTATCGAAGAGCATTAAAATAGGGCACTTAAATTTGATGCTATGTGGCAACCGCATCAATAAGGACCCTCCATATGATAATAATGGATGAAAAAAATTAAAATAGGCACTTACATGGCATGCCACGTGGCAATCCCTGCAACAAGGATTCTCCATGTGGTAATTAGTGATGGTAGTGCATTAAGTAGGCGCTTAGATGGCATGCCATGTGGCAACCTCACACCAAATAAACCCACTCTTATACATACGTACATACATATACATACATATATATATATATATATATATATTTATTTATATGATTGAACATGGTTGACAATTCTCAATTATATTTGAACCATGATTCCATCTTGACATATTGGGCCCACACATATCAGTTTGGGCCATGTTGAGACCGCCTGCCCCGATATTGACTCCCTATGGATTATCTCTAAACAAGATAACTCCTAAACGGATATGCCCTCAATGGAATTACTTGGCTCTGAGATCCAACTGATATGTTTCAGCCCGATGTTTGGCCCCAGGAATGACGGTTGACTTGGCCGCCCCTTTTTTTCTATCATCACCTGAATGGCCATGAGTCTGGATTAATCAAGGATTGAATATCAGTTGTTAAATATCAACTGTCTCACACTTGCATGGTTGTTAGAATTAGGACCGGCATGTCCTTTTAATGTATGACATGACCCAGTGCCAAATTCGAGGTTAGAATCGAACATTCGCTCGTACGCGATCATAGGTACTATAGGGGCCACGACCCTCCCGCCGCCCCGGGTAAGGCGAGATAATGGCGGAAGTCGAAACAATATAGGCACGCGTACCCCCCACGACAATGAGGTGTGTTTATGGGGGAGAGTTATTCTTACTATTTTATACATGCCAAATGGAACAAATTGGAGTCGCCACCCTATTTTAGGAAAACACGGAAACTGTATGTTGACTCCTTTTGTCTTTTAACCAAAGTCTTGATTCGGGAGTGAAGGAACAAATTGGATGGGATGCATCCAATTTGCCCGTTCTTACGAACGGCCACTACTTGCGAATTAGAGCTTTATAATTCGAT
>ONZA01002155.1:12299-26397 GCA_900322205.1 Kewa caespitosa
AGTTTGATCTCAACTAGAACATTCAAATAGTCCTTCTCTATCTAAAGGAACCTCGCACAACAACGAAACAAGGATAAATGGCGGTCAGAACAATGTTATAGGATCCCCCTTTTGCGCAACAAAGAATGGCCAATTTCTCACTGCAGCGCTTCAGGGAGTCAATTGGAGAGATGTGTTCGAGGGAGATGGAGTTCTTCTTAGGCAGTGCTTTCTCTTAGTTTTCTTGCTCTTTTCTTTCTTCTTTTGGCGTCTTCTGTTTTCATTGTTGTCAAAATGACCATTTCTATTGGAGTTATACCCTCCACGATAGTTCCCTTGGTTACTAGTGTTGCAATTGTTACTATCAGTTCTAGCCTTCTTATTACCTTCACTGTTGTGGATGATCCCACCTTGTTCCCTTTTCCTTTTGCGGTTGTTCACCTCATCTTCGTCTTTGAATACCATCTCATCATTACATGCTTATCATAAGGTTTTTGGTAGGTGTTGGAGCGATTCATAGACAACAACTTGCTCGAATAGAAAGCCAAAGCAAGGCTCTACAAAATAAGTGAAGTTCGATTGTCATTTCTTGTATTCACCTTGGGAGCATTAGAGTGCTCGAGAATTGGGCCAACGAGGTTACGAGTCGCTCCACATATTGCATGCGAGCATTACAGTGCTCGGGAATTTCAGCAGCCATCATCTTTCTTGAACGATTTCGAATGTAAACGATATCAAAATTGTGGTGCATACAACCTACACTTATTCATCGGTTTCTAAACGTCAGGCTTTTTTTTTCCTCATTATCATCACTTATTTCTACATAATCGATTAGCTACATGCATTCAATCACATTCAAAGACATTCATATTATTCCCATACATAAGCATATCATCATTTAACATATCACATAAATCACATATAAACAATTACTTTATAATCCATTCAATCATTCATGACTTGCACAATATAAATCTCATCACTTCAAGAACTTGTAATGCCACATACGTTTATGGAAACTCCGCGATCTCATGAACCTTTATCTCATTGCCTTAAAGCTTTTCTCATTCCTATAAAGGTCCTTGATACTAACGCATCATTTTATATATATGATAGCACACACAATATTACTTATTGGCTAAGTACTTCAAACAATCATTTTCTACCTATGCTCTCGACTTGATAACTACTTAATTTATTTATTCATCCACTTATTTATTAGTAATTCTAGTCATCCTATTTCATATCTATTTTGTATTCTAAATTCATTTTATAATCCTATTTCTACAAGTTTTACGCAAGATTTTCACCATTTTACTTACAAGGACACTTAACATGTAGCTCAGATATCACCTTGTAACACCCTTGATTTTCCAACCATTTTAAAAATTTTGAAATAATCTATTGCGGAAGTGAAAATTGTAAATCGAGAGCGCTACTACCGTATCCATCCCAAGGGATAAGTAATAAGGCTAAATTAAACTAAAGACAACAACTACTAACACAATTACATTGCCCAAGTGAAATTCATCATTAACAATTATACTAGTCACCTTGCATAATGAGTACTAAATATCGCATCAATTAATATTAAAATCGTGGAGTTTTACCTTGAAATTAAGCTAGATAGACATAGTCCAAAAGTAAACTTCTTAAGCCACCCTTTCCCTTGCTTGTAATCATGATCCTTGCTCCTCAGTTTCCAAACAAAATATCCCTGAAATCACAAACACTAAGACTCTACCACTCCGAAGTTAATGAGAATCATCATCATGAAGTGCGCGCGAACGCGCGCGTGCACACACACACAATCACATAGCCGCATCAACCAAGCATATAAGAAGTCATGAAATATCATTCGCGTGCCATTATCACTTTGGTGGTTATATACTTTAGCAATCATAATCACTTAATCATTTAATCGTTGTGAGGGAAGATTATGTCCGTGTAACGTAGCATGGCCCGAACCTCCACTTCATTAAGGGGTCGTCACCCCGAATACTTTACTTTGATCATTTATAATACACCGAACCCTGCTTGTATCGCAGTCGGGTTTTGTAGGATTTATACATTGGACCCCGTTCATAATGCAGTTGGGTCGTGTACGATTTGTAGACCGAATCTCGTTCGTAAAGCAATCGGGTCATGTATGATATAACTCATAAATATATGTTTTGGCCCTCAATCGTAATGCATGTGAGTCTTTTTTGTCACCACTGGGGGATCCTCCAAGTGGCTATCTTAACCTTAAACTTTCACTTTAAGGTTTAGTTGCTGCTCGATTTTCTTAGAAGTCAAACATTATACAACTTATATACTGCATACGAACTTCATACTCATTCATCTCATCAGTTATATCCTTTAATGATATCAAGATTCCATCAATATATCCAATCTAACCATGGTAATTCAAAACATATCTCAATGATCACAAATTTAACATATTTCTTCAGAGCACCAAACATAATCATCACACAGTTTCTCAATATTAACAGTTTTCATGCATAGAAGCCAAGCATAAGTTAAACATAATCTCGACATGTTTATTAGTAATCTAAGCACTACCTCAAATAAATTCAGCATGCAATAACCGTTGAATTTAGCTTCATGAACATGCTTTACATAAGTTATATCGCAAGAATATAATAACATGAATAATACGAGTTATTAAACAAATCATTAAACATTTTCAGTTATAAGATTGAATATTATTCCAATATGTTCTACATTTGTCAAAATATCAATAGTTGGGTTTATAAATCAACATATAATTATAGGTCACTTAATTAAATTAAGATGTAATCATAGAATTCTTAATTGAATTCACTTGCATGCCTAGATCAATCCATTTAATCACCATCCAAGTATATATTGAACAATTTTTTTAACATGCATATATGAATCGGTCCACCATCTTAACAAACAAGTGTAGATTAGGTCATATAATCAACATGCAAGTATAGCTAGGGTAGTAAAATTAACATGTATGTAGATATCGATAGTTAACTTGGCCATAGCCATTTATTTCATATTCAGAGAATATATCATGTATAATTGTAGATTGGCTTAAAAATAAAACATGCAAACATATATACCATGTATATATGTTCATTGTCATATTAAACATGCAGTAGATCATAGTCATATACAAGCACTATTAACAAACATTGCATGCAACAAATCCAGTAACAAATCACATGCATGACATAGTAAAGGTAGCAGTGTTTTCTTTTCCTCAAACTTATTGATAGTTAGCTCATCGTCTGAGATAGCACCTAGTTTGCGAAGTTCTCGATCTCGTTGTCTGTCAAGAATAAACATGTACATTGATTGGTAAATTACAACTCGATAGTAATAATAGTAATAATAACAACATTAAAAACCATATAATATATACTATATACGTTCTGAATATACTTCTGAATATGTTTATAAAACTATTAAATAAAATCTATTTTTATTTCTTTAAAATAGAATTGAAAACTAAAAACATGTTTCACATAAAAGACCCGATGGGTTAAGGGTTGCATGGCCAAGCCACTAGGTGGCTTCGCGTCGGGAAAATTCACCACATCCTGGTGGTGTGGGGTCGACCTAAGCTAGCTGGCAACGTGATTGCCGACAAACGGGAGCGATTGATGGTAGCCCAAAACAGGGGGAGCAATGTAGGGGGCGAAACAGCGGTAAATGAGATTAAAATGGGTCAGGAACAACTAGGTGAATAGTGGTGATAGTTGTGCAAATGGTGGGTGTTTTCATGGTGCAACGTGGTGGTGGTTGGTGGTGTTTCGAGTGGTACGAAACGTCAGCCATGGGCTGTCCAAAACAGAGCAAAGATAAGAGGGGTAGACAGAGAAAGAACAAGTTACCCCAAAGAGGAAGAAGGTGGGTGGCAGTAGTGGCAGGTGCTCAGGCCGGCGTGTCTCTAACATGGGCTCTAGTGTGGGGCTCGACCTGCCCGTGTGCAACGGAAAAGAAGGAGAAGAAGGAAAGATTTTGGGAATTGTGTTAGTGTTTGGGTAGTGTGTTGGATCAGTTTTTGCCTTGTATTTTTAGAGAGAATTTGGCAAGTTGTTGTTTGTCTTTTCTAGTTTTGTGTTTAATGACATCAGATTTATGTATTATTTGTTTGGGAAGTATAACAATAAATGAAGCTTGGCTAAGTGGTAAGAGTGGGATAATATCATACACACGCCCCTTTTTATAGATTTTTGCTAATGTATACTTTTAGCAAAGCTTCATCATACTTAAAGCTTTTTTTCAAAGTAAATATACTATTTCTATTATCACTTTCATTCTTCACAGAATTTTGTTAATATAAAAAATCCAAATTAATTAACATTTATCTTAAATAATAGTTGTTAGGGCCATTTTCCAAAGCCCATGTTGATAGTTGACAGCATACAAATCACGCCTTAGCCCAGACGCAATTTGGAAATAACCCTCGGCGGAATGGAATTCCCGAACTATCTCATAAAGCCGAGCTTTTTCAAGACCTGACTATGAAGGACCTCGACCTTCCATGTGAAGGACGAAGGACCTACAAGTCCAATCTTAGTAGGCTCATCAAGATTGTGATATTAAAAAGGCCAATTGGGCCTCACACACCTGGGGGGCCCACCAAGCCCATGAAGCACACCACCACCTCTCTAGAGGCTCTAAACTCTAAGGAGGGTTGGTTACTAGATCCTATAAAAGGACCAATCACGCACCTCAAGAAGTTACACAATAATTAGTCTTTTATTACGCATTCATTGCACTTTGTTTTCAGCATTAATTTTTGAAGTGTTCGAGTCCGAAATGCACTCTCACACTTTTAATTTGCCCCTCATCCTACCTCGTGGCTGAACTTCCATCAATTATCTCGAACTGACATATGCATTCAAGAATTGATCTCCGAACCACGCTAGGGGAAGTTCATGAGCTTATGTTTTGCAGGTGACCTTAGATCTCATCAGAAGCACCTCGGATTTCCTTCACTCTCACGCAACTGAAGCACTTCTACCCTTTGAGTTTCAAGACTCCACTCTTCAACCCAAAAATACCATAAACATTAGGCTCCGTTTGTAGGGAGTGGCTAGCCAAAGTTTCATGAGATTAAGGAGTAGCAAGCACATTCAAACACCCTCTCCAATTCGAAAACATGTCTCACCAAAACTCACCTTCCGCCAGTTCGAAAAGGAGGAATCCACATCCACCACCTCCTCCTGGTCCCGTTACTCGAGAGGAGCTCGCTGCCCTCTAGGAGAATATTCTGGGAGACATGTAGAAAATGTGCATCACCGTCCAAGAAACCTTCCACGGAAATGAGGTAAAAGACCACCAAGAGGTTGCTAGGAAGCCCACCTCGGTTGACGTTCCTGGCCCAGAAGAAAGAGAGATATCACGATTTACTCAAATCTTGAAAACCCATTCTTTCCAGTTTAGGCAATCATGCTCTTCTGATTCTTGCTCCAAGGGGAGGGATTAGGCAAGGCATTGAGAGCAGAGTAACAGTTCATCAGGGAGCTCAGGAAAAGCAAAGTCTGACCTCCGAAGTGAACTTGAGAGGATCACGTGAGAAAAGGAAAATGAAGAAAACGGAAAAGAGGTGAACAACCTTAGGAACTTCCCAAGGTTCAAATAGGTAGAAAGGGAGAAAGAGAAGAGAAAACAGGAGAAGTACAACATATTCATGGGTGGATATCTGGAAGCCTCTCGAAAGTACTCGGAGAGACTTTGGACCTGAACATGCGGGTTTCATTTAGGGAGGAGATCATGGAGTACCCAATCAGCCTCAATACGAGGATTGAGAAGATGAAAAAGTACAATGGAACCATCGCTCCAGAAGAACATCTATTAGCCTATGATGCGGCTATGATGACCTTGATTCTAAATGACGCAACTATGTTTTGTCACTTTGAGAGAAGCCTAGAAGGTCGTTCCTTGAATTGGCTGAACCATCTACCTCGTAACAGTGTCTAGATTTACGAGAAACTACGCGAGATCTTCATGGAGAACTTCATGGCCTGTGAGAAGACGGAGAAGTGCTCCTAAGACCTCTTCCACATCACTCAAGGCCAAAATGAGTTCATGATGGACTTCGGCAAGAGGTTCAATGACGTATGCTTAGAGATAACCATGATCCACCCGGTTATAGCCTGCACAACCTATATCAAGGGGATCGACAAGGTAGCAAAATCCTATGGGATTTTGAGCACATGAAACTCCAGGTTAGAAACTGACTCCATCCTATGTGCGAGCTTATTCATCCAAGGTCTTTACTGCTTGGAGAGATCGGGAAAAGTCATGGTAACATGCAACTATCATGTCAATAAGTTTCGCAAGGGAAAAGCAGCTCGGCATAGGAAGCACGACAAGAGAAAGGCTGAGTTGTTGAACATTGAGAAGCCGAAGTTCAAGAAAAACTGCCCAAACTGCAGGACAGGAGAGCGGGGACGAACTAGAGGGAAAAAGCATATCGACAGGAAAACTCCTGAGAGTGCAGAAGTGGACAACTCCTGAATTGCAATCAGGAGGAACTCCTAGCAAAAATAGACCCCAAACTATTGCTTGACCCAATTCCCAGGAAAGAAAGCAATAGCAAAAGCTACTTTTTCTGTCATTATCACAAAGATAATGGAAACAGCACGAGGTACTACGGCGAGTTAAAAAGTCACCTGGAAAAACTTGCCAAGGAGGGAATAATAAACTACTTTTTGAAGGATAAGGCCATCATCTCCGTACAGCAAGACCAGGGGGATGAGGAGAGCACTACCTCAACCTCCAACTCTTACGAGGTCTCACTCATCTCAGAAGTTTCATCTATTGGTGGGCTGACCAACAAGGGTAGGAGAGTCCATCAGAAGTCCCTCGACCGAATCATGTTGGTCAAGGAAGCCCTAAAATTTGAGAAACCAATCTACTTCAGCGAGCCAGATGCTCGACCGCTTCAATATCCGCACAATGACCCACTGGTTGTTGAAGTAAAGATCGCAAGCACTCTAGTAAAGAGAGTCCTTGTGAATACAAGAAGCTCGGTGGATGTGATCATGTACAGAAGCCTACAAGATCTAGGATATGTTGCCGACAATGTCTTCCCTATAAGTCTCCTCATGGTGCTCTTTGGAGGAATCAAGTTCTTCAACTAGGGAGCATCCAACTGCAAATGAGGGTAGGAGCAAACAATGAAACAAGGTGTATGGTTTTCGAGTTCCTTGTAATAGACGTTCTTGTGGCGTACAATACCCTGCTCAGACGATCTACCCTCAATAAGATCAATGTGCACATCAGCATGGTTCTACTAACTTTGAAGTTTCACCGAGACGATGGTGAGGTCAGCAAAGTATGCAGAGATCAGAAAAGTAGCTTGGTCCTTTTATGTCCAGTGCCTTTGCAAGAGCACGCTTGAACCGAAAAAGGCTCTGTGGCCAGTAGAGAGCCTGAGTAGAGAATCAGAAGAGACAATGCCAACGAGCTTAGGTTAGTGGTCCGAAAAGAGGAGAAGAGACCAAGATAAAGAAGGAAAAGAGGAAGGACGTTCAATGTCTGATGATAGATGTGAAGAAGTCCCTCCCTCCGAGCTGTTGGATGCAAGGATAAAGGAAATAGAAGGAGTTGAGCCCTTGGGGGGCAAAGTGGAAGTCATCTTGCACCTAGCTCGTCCAGAGCGCATCACGTACCTTGGTGATGACCTAGACGAGCCCACTATGGTAGAACTCCTTTCCCTACTTTAGGAATACCGGAATGTGTTCGCCTTCGGGCATGAAAAAATGTCTGAAATAAGTAGAGAGCTCATGGAGCACAATCTTGGGATAAACCCCAAGTTGAAACCCGTGAGACAGAAGAAGAGACACTTGGGGGAAGAGTTTATCCGAGCCACTGCTGAAGAGGTAAAAAAGCTTCTAGAGGTCGGCATCATAAAACATTTAAGTACCCAAAATGGCTCGCTAATGTAGTAATGGTGAAGAAAGCAAATAGAACATGGAGAATGTGTGTAGATTACACCGACCTCAACAAAGCCTGTCCAAAGGTCCACTTCCCTCTCCCACTGATAGACACATTGGTGGACTCTACAAGCGGCCATGAACTATTGATTTTCATGGATGCATTCTCGGGATAGCATCAGGTTTTCATGAGAAGGAAGGATCAAAGTTCGACGGCTTTCATCACTGACAACGGCATTTTTTGTCACAAAATGATGTCGTTTAGACTAAAGAATGCCGGGGCTACTTTCCAACAAGTAGTTCAGAAGGTGTTCAAGAAGCAGATAGGGAGAAATACGGAAGCTTATGTCGATGATCTTATCACGAAGAGTGTCAAGTCGTCCTATCATGTGGACGACCTAAGGGAAATTTTCGAGACCCTTAGAGCTAGCCAGATGAAGCTGAACTTCAAATGCATGTTTGGGGTACGAGGAGGAACGTTTTTTGGGTTTCATGGTCAGCGATAAGGGAATTGACACCCACCACAAGAAAGTACAGGCAGTATAGGATATGCAAGCCCCGAAGTGTACACGTGATGTACAAAAGCTCACGGAGTGCATAGTTTCCCTTAACGAGTTTGTGTCTAAATCTCCGAACAAGTGTGCTCCGTTCTTTAAAGCTTTGAGGAAGGGAAAAAAGTTTGAATGAGGAGAAGAAGTGCAAAAGGCATTCAAAAATATGAAGTCTTACCTTAGCCACCTGCTGAGGAAATTTATTCCCAAAGCCGAAGAGTGAGTGTACCTCTAGTTTGCGATTTCCGAAAAAGCAGTTGCTATAGTCCTAGTGAATTAGAACGAGGGAACTCAACAACAAGTGTACTTCACCATCCACGCACTGAGTGAGGAAGAATTCAGATATGCCACTCCATAGAAATTTTCTCTCTACGTGCTTATCAACTCCCAAAAGCAGAGGCCGTACTTTCAGAAACACCAAATTATAGTCATGACCAACTAGCCCTTGAAGAAGACACTAGGTCGGCTCGAATCAGCTGGCAGATCCTAGATTTGGGCCCACGAATTAAAAGAGTATGACATTGTTTAAGAATCCTAGAGAGCGATTAAAAGCCTACCCTTTGAAGACTTCGTAGCCGAGCTAACACCTTTAGACCACGTTTTCAGTTTCTTGACTGACTTGTGGTCCATGAGTGTAGATGGCTTGTCATGAAAAGTTGGAAGTGGAGCAAGAATCGTTATCACTTCGTCAGAAAAGGGATGTGTTCGAATACGCAATGAGGTTGAAATTTCAAGCCACGAAGCCCTCCTCGCAGGGCTAAAATCGACGCGAGCTGCTGGAGCTCAAAAAGTAAAAGTAGAAAAGTGGAGCATCAAAGTTGGTGCAGTCATCAACACCTTAGATAGGTCAAATGGATTAATGGACCTCATTATCTCCCTACTTCAGGAAAACTTCCTCCCGAAAGATCCCAAAGAGGCAAGGAAGGTGAAAGACAAATCGAAGTGGTTTGAGTTTTGAGAAGGAATGCTACACAAAAAGAGCTTCTTTCATCCACTGCTAAAATGCGAATCGAAGACACAAGGGAAGGAAATCCTTAAAGAAGCACACTATGGTATATGTGGAGCGCACTAGGAAGCAAGAACAATCGTCCACAAAGTCCTCTGACTGGGATTCTACTTGCCAACAATCCAGAACTAAGCAACCGAGATGATGAAAAAATGCGATAAGTGCTAGTACTTCGCACCCATACATTGGCTCCTGTCAGCCGAACTCAATCCCATCCTAGCCCTCGTTCCTTTGCACCAACGGGGCATGTGCATATTGGGACCACTTCCTAAAGAAGTTGAGCAGTTGAAGTTCGTCATAGTAGCAGTAGACTACTTCATGAAGGGGGTCGAAGTACGAGAAGTCAAGAACACCACAGTTACAGATGTGAAGAGGTTCATTCTAGATAACATAGTCACACGGTTTGGTGCCCTTTGAAAAATCCTCTTTAACAACGAGCGACAGTTCGATACACCGAGATTGACCGACTAGCTAGGGGGTGAAGGCCAGCTTCGCAACAGTAGTTTGGCCACAGACTAATGGCCAGGTGGAGTCCAGCAACAAGACCCTTGTGGTAGGGATCAAGAAAAATTTGGATGAGGCTAAAGGCCTATGGGCCGATAAACTATGCGAACTGATCAGGGGCACTAGGACCACAAAGATAGCAATCACGATAAAATCCTCCTTCGACCTTATATACGGGGTCGGAATTTTTCCTCCCTATGGAGATCTTAAATGGGAGTCCAAGAGTCAAATATTTCGATGTCGAGCAGAACTCGGAGAAGCTCAGGCATGACCTCGACCTACTGCCTCCAATTCGAGGAGATGCCATTCTGCAGACCGAAATCTACATTAGTGGATGAATAGAGCATTCAGTCAAAGAGTCAAAACCATCTCAGAGTTACTTCAGGGTAGGAAACCCCAAATAGCCTCTTATCTCTTTCTGCTTTAAAGGAACTCCTCTTGGATTTGCCTCGGGGTAGGCACCCCCAAGCAGCCTCTTATTTTTTCTCTTTCTAAGGAACTCATCTTGAAGTTACCTCGGGGTCGGCACCCTTAAACGACCATGAATAAGTGTTCGTTCTATTTCCTTAAAATTGTATTTCCTTGTATATTTTTCTACTCATGGACAAAACAAACGAGGCCATACCCCGAGGACCGCTTGAAACACATAAGGTCCCACCACGAAGGAAAATATACAAACTATTTCAATTAATTTTTTAAGTGGGGTCATTGGAGTAAGAGCTCCGAGCCACATTGAGGTTGAAAACCTCGGTTCGTATCAAGCACAAACAAGTGATTTCTCATAAAGTCCCATCCCGAGGCTAATAAACGAACTACCCCACCCCTTCGTCATCGCGAATGACCAATACTGTTCATCCTCATGAACTTGTCCAATTTGGATAAGAATTGATTTAGTTCGTAATTGCTTTAAGTTGGGGCATAACGGTAAATCCCCAAAAAGCATTTAGATCAACCATCTTTGTTTGCATCAAATACAAACAAATTTTTTCTTTCGAAGTGCTAAAAGCCTAGAATCATGAATGAATGACGAAAAGAGAGAGAACATCTTCATTAAACAGGAAAAATGTCCCAAAAACTACAAGTTACAGATATTGCAAAAGCTAAAGAGGCCAAATAAAGACAACAAAAACGCGAAGGCCTAGAGAACTACAACTGAAGAGGCAAAGAACGAAGTATAATGGATCTCTCATAAAAGATGGGGACGACCTACCTATTACCATGTGTTACATTATGTAAACAACAGTTTACACCCACATGAAACGAGTCGTCCAACCTACCACCACATTCCTTATTTGGTGAGAGACCCATTTAGTTGCGATGGATCTCCCGTGATAATCGTGAAGACCTACCCATTACCATGTGTTTGTACGATGAAAATAACTTCACGTACAAACTAGGAACAAGCACACCAACACATTCTGATGTTCAATTTCAAGGAGAGACCCATTTGAGAGACCTCGGATGGCCGTAATACTCGACCCCAACATCCTCGGCAGCAGAAGATTTTGGCTGCTCGGCCCCATCTCGCTAGATATCGGAACGTCTCATGAAGGACTTACCCACTGTAGATCCGAAATGGTCGACCTTGATAGTGTCACTGAAACCCACTTTGGGGTCGGGTCCGAACTCCTTGCGCAGGGAGTAAGCCAGGAAGCTGACCAGCTTGGCCCTCGACTCTCGAGCAGCGTCAGGACCGTGGGCGGCCATGGCTTGGTTCACCAGCATAGTCGTTCAGATCATCTTGAAGCCTGACTCTAATCTAAAGACCTCCATGACGGCGTCCTCCAGCAGAGACTTCCTTGGTTTCGCTACCTCCTTCACCTCATGCCAAAGAGTATCCACCTCAGAAGCCCTATTCTTCTCGAGGTCGGCCAACTCCTTAGTTGCGACGGAAAACTTGGCCTGAGCCTCCTCTTTTCCCTTCTTCACATTGTCCTTAGACTCGTCCTCATCCCTCATCAGCTTCCCCTCCATCTCGGTGATTCTCTCCTTGTATGCCTCCCTAGCCGCCTTTGCCGCCTTATGGCAAGAGGCCTGAACCTTGGCAGAGTGCTTATTTTGAAGGTCCTCTATGATCTGTAGCCGAGCTCGGAGTTCAGTGTTCACCAAGTCTAAGTAGACCATGGAGAGGTAAGTCTGCACCGATAAATAAGAAAACAACATAAGAAGAAAAGACGAAAAAGAGAAAACAAGAAATCACCAAGTACAAGTACACCTCATGAGCAACCTTCATGCTCATCTTCCGAGTAAGGGTGGGGTTCATCTCTATGTCGGTGATATCCTAGACGGGAACGAAGTGTTAGGTGGAGTACTGCATCACCTTCGTCCTCCCCTCCTTGGTACGACGAAAGTACTCTAGCAAAGGAAGCACCCCGTCTGGCCTCTCTGCAGCAGGGTAAAAGTCTAACCTGCCCCATTTCTTCAGATTGATGGGCTACTCGGACATAGGTTCGGCCGCCACCTTCCCTTTCCATTTCTCCTTTGAAGAGGGAGAAGCTCATTCCTCTCCTACCTTGATCAACACCGACCTTGAATTAGGCTCGGTCCGAGGCTTCTTCGACAAGCCATCAAGAAGGTTGCTCATCTACTTTTCAAGATCATCAGAGATGAGGACAGTGTCGGGTTCCACCGAGGAGTTCCCTTTTGACCTCGAGCCCCTAGTAGACGAGGATAGTTTCTTCCTCTTAGGTACCCCAGTGGGTGCCGACTGCCACGAATATGAGATCATGTCATGTGAGTTAAATAAAATCAAAACCTATAAAAGAACGGAGAAAAAGCACAAACGGAGTTGATAAGCTTGTCCATCCTGAGGTTGAGATCCTCAGTCTTTCGGGCATGGACCTCGTCAGTAGAGGTCATCCCCTGCATGTCCTTGCCCTCGCCAACCTCGTTAAGGGTGTTCATCGCGATGTTTGCAAAATGGGAATCTAAATAAAAGGACAAACGAACATAATAAGTAAATGCAAAGAAAATCTTTCAAAGTACCCAGGCTCCATCTTTGGTTGACCCCAATAAAGATGAGGAAGTCTTGATCCTTCAGCCACGACTGCTTCGATTGCTAGTACAAGGGCATCTTTACTAAGGCCTTCGTCCCCTACTGCACCCTCATCACTTCCTATAGGGAGTACGTGCAGGCGTCGAGGTCAGCCCTAGAGGGATGTTCTCCCCTCTCTTCAAAGGTCGAAGTGACCTTCTCTTCCGCATTCCACCCTAGAATGCCCTGCACGACCTCGTCTTTCTAACCCTTAATGAATACAAAGTGTTCCTTCCAATCGTGGTTAGAACTTGGAAGAGGTGGCCCCACCACGTACTCTTATCTCCATAAAATGGAAAAACCCTTCGTCTGTATTGCTTGAGGTGATAGTCGTAATCCCTCACAAATTATTACTATTGTTTTTACAATAATTATCATTTACCTTATAAAATTCGTTTGTATATTTATTTATTAAGATTTTGAAAGGTTTGACATGAATTATATTATTTTATAAATATTCTAATTTTAATAGGTAAGTATATATTTTATGGGTGTGACTTAAAGTACAGTTACTAAATATTGGATCAGTTCTAGTGAAAGAAGTGCAATAGAATTTGAAATCCTCCACCAAAACATTAAATACCCACCCATTCTTAATTAACTGCCTTTGAGTCCCAAAGAAACTTTAGACCCTTTTCTCTTTCTAGTATCACGCATAATACCCATATATCGGTACAAAAAACAAGAACTCCAAGCCAAAAACTTACTGTTCACCTTCTCCTTCCCCTCCCATCTCTAAATCAAAGATCTCTCTCTCTTTTTTTTTTTTTTTCCTTTTTCTCTTCTTCTTCTTCTCCTTTTATCTTTTTCTCTTTCTTCTTGTTCTCTCTGTCCGAGGAACTACCATAGCCGACCGCCTGCATCACCCCGAGGGCCCGCTAGACCCACGCTGGCCAACCCAGCGGCGTCCCTGCCAGCCACCGTCCTGCGTGCCCAGTCCGACCAACCACCACCTCCCCGGTCAAACTCGATTCCTCCATTGTTGTCCTTCAAGGGTGACACTTCTAACCCCATTAATCGATATATGTGTTTATTTTATTTTCTAAAAAGTGTAAATGGATGTGTTTTAGCTTGATTTGTGGAGTGTTTGAATTGGAGA
>ONZA01002157.1:29428-39436 GCA_900322205.1 Kewa caespitosa
TTTTTTTTTGTTTCCTTTTTTTTTTTTTTTTTTTTTTTTTTTTAAATTTTATGTTGGGGTCCATATTGTCTTTGATTATATAGAAGAGGGGAGCTGGTCAATGTTGTAACAACACATTTTTTTCTTCTTTTTTTAAAATTCCTGTAACAATCTTTGCAAGTTAGAAGTCAGTGGGTTGTATCGAAATAGTTAATTAATAGTCTGTTGAACAACATTTCAGAAAAGTCTTGTGGAGTTTTTTGAATCACAATGCAAGCAGTCGTCTCGTGAGCAAATTATAGTGTAGAAAGAGAATCATGTTCGTTGTTGTTATAAGGATGACAATTTTACTGACACTTGTCTTTTCAGTTTCTATTTTGCAATGAAGATAGCTAGTCTTATGTTTTGTTAGTTAATCACTTCTATAATTGACATTGAAAGGATATTTTTGCCCTCTTATTGTTTCTTTTGCAGCCAGTCTCTCGTTTGTTTGTATTATTCAATTTTTGTGCTGTCCTTGAAACCAGTTACTGAGTGAACTGCACATCTGTTTAGCTACATTGACGGACAGACTAGTAAAAGAACAAAGCTGATTGTTATAAAAAAATTTGTTCATTATATACAATGATGTTCATAATCTAGGCAGATAAGTTATCCATTATGAGTACAAATGCTTTTATGAAGTTAAAACCTGGTAGATTTGAGTGCCCTCTGTAGTAGGAGATGGAATTAATATCGACACACAGGAGATGAAAGCCGTCTTACTTATGCATCGTCTTACTTATTCCTTGAAGACTGATTGGTTGCTCAGCTTCCAGTTTTGATGTTGGCCACATGTGTTCTTATGGTTGCTTTTGTTTTTTTTTTCCTAATATCGTGACTATTCTTTCCTGCAATCTTCGAAGCTTCTAGCTATCTGTATTTATCAGCGACATGTTGACCGGTGTTTATTTCAATGTTGAAATATATTCGAGTGAGTCAATTGTCTCATGAGTTTCATGCTAGCTGGTTGAAACAGTACGCTAGTCAATGGTGAACTTTTGAAGTATCGGAAAGAAACCTGCTTTTGCATTTATGGGGCAAGCTACATACCATTAACTTCCTAGATTTTTAAGCTCCCAGTGCCGGGGGGGGGGGCTGTTGTGGTCTAGGAAAGGATTTGTGATAAGGTGTATGGTGTCTGGCGCGAAATAGCATTGAAAATGACCGTGATTTTGGGTATAAGGAAAATGGGGGGACTTCTACATGGGCTTTAAGGAGTTTTTGGCTCTCACTAGAAGATTAATATTTTCAGCTTTTTTTGTTTGTTCGTTTGCAGCTGTCAGAAGTATCTTTACTTTAGAGTTGAAAAAAAAAAAAGATAATCATTAACCATTCAGCTTTTTCTTGAGCACTGTAGTTGTCAAAATTTATGAGGAACGTGAGGCTATCTTCTTTCCCTAGGTGCTGAATGTGTTGCATAGGTATTCATCGTTCTTTTGCAGGT
This sequence comes from Kewa caespitosa, assembly GCA_900322205.1. Lineage (NCBI taxonomy): Eukaryota > Viridiplantae > Streptophyta > Magnoliopsida > Caryophyllales > Kewaceae > Kewa > Kewa caespitosa. The sequence goes on from ONZA01002157.1 coordinate 30,894, forward strand.
TTACCCCTGGCTTCCACTGGTACTCGGCTTACTAGGGTATTGGGGTCAATGGCCATTAATATCTGCCATTATTTTCTCTATTTGCACTGAAATTGTGTATTCTGCGGTAATGCTATGATGTGCTTGTAACTTGTTGCTTCTTGTTGCCTCTCTCGCAGGTCATTAGGGTTGATTGTGGAGTTCTAGGTCATAACTTTGGGTATAAGGAAAATGGGTCATATCAACTAAGAATGCGTTGAGCCTTTGCTTGTTCAGGACTTACTACTTATCATGTCATCGTAGTTGTCTTGTGCCAGAGTGACATGCAATTATGATTCATTTTGGTGCAAGTATGCTTTTACTGCAATCCCTGTGGTACTTTCAAATCGGAGAAAATCCCCATTGATGATATATGAGAGCATAAAGGTCATAACAACTGTTCCATGGAACATCCCAATGAATACAATAAACAATTTTACCACAATTACGTGGTTCCTGGAAATGATGAAGTCAATCCGGTCTCTGAAAGGTTTATGCAAGATGCTACAAACTGCATTAATATGAACATGAGACCTCCAGAGTCTACTGCATCTGAAGTCAAGCCAGTTCTTAATTTTTCTATACAGACAGGAGAGGAGTTTGAGTTCATGCGTGATCGAGTTCTCCATAATAAACCTGCTGTCCCTCAAACGGTTGGTGACCCGAATTATGCCACTGGTTATTTGGATCTTAAAAAAATTTTAGGGATCAGTGGCACCGAATCTGAGGGTGGCTCAGATATATCCATGCGTGCATTGGTAGAGAAAGGTGCCAAAGAGTTTGACAGGAAGAACCCAACCTTGTATGAGGGCAAAAGTAACCAGGGATCAATGCAATCAATGCGCCAGAATTCATCTGCATATGGAAGTAGCAGAGGATATCATGGTTATGCATCATCTGGCACCTCAGAAAGTTCTTCAGGAAAGTTGAAAGTTCTCTGCAGCTTTGGCGGTAAAATCTTACCTAGGCCAAGTGACAGTAAGCTTAGATACGTTGGTGGCGAAACACGTATTATACGTATAAGAAAAGATATATCTTGGCAGGAGCTTAAGCAGAAAACATCTGCAATATTGTACCAAACTCATACTATCAAGTATCAGCTTCCAGGGGAAGATCTCGATGCTTTGGTTTCTGTATCTAGTGATGAGGATTTGCAGAATATGATGGAGGAATGTAATGTTTTAGGAGATGGGGACGGTTCAAAGAAACTCCGGTTATTTCTGTTTACTTCAAGTGACTTGGAGGAAGCTCATTATAGTTTAAATAGTGGGGATGTTGATTCAGAGTTCCAATATGTTGTTGCTGTCAATTGTATGGAAATGGGACTAAGAAAGCATTCGGGAATGAATGATTTGACAAGCTCTTCTGCCACTGATTTGCATGCATTAGCAGGTCAGAATTCTAGCAGTAGCAGGGAGATTAATGGGGTTGCAGCAGGCGCAGGTGGCGTTAGTGGTTCGTCTTTTCCTGGGGTTTCTGTGTCATCACAACCAGTGCATCAATCTTCACAACCTATTTTGCCTGTTTCTTCGAACAGCTATCCTACTCATCCTCATCATTTTCAAGGACAGATGCTGCACCATGAAGAATCTAAGGGTTATCAGATGCATGGTGCTCATGATGTTCATCCCTCCGCACAGTTCCCTCATGAAGAAAGTAGCTTTGCTATGTCACTCCATGGCCTGTCCACAAATCTACAGAAACCGGCAGAACCACAGGTGTGTCACTGTTTGATGTTTAAGATAGTACAAGTAAATGAATAGCTGATGATCCTGGAAAAATAATTACCCTTCTTCTTATGAAGTTTGAATGTACCCTCTTTCCCAATGTAAATAGAAATAATTACTCGAGTCCCTGGAGACCCTTCGTTATGTGTTAGATGCAGATGATAAATTATTAAAGGCAATGCGATAGTTAAAGAAAAATATAAGATATCATGATATTTGTTGACGTGTGAATGTTTATATAATATGCTTCTGTAAAACATCAGATTTCAATAACGGATAGAAGTTATGGGGTGGGGGGAGTAAACATGCTATGAGTAACCCTCTCATGAACTATGATCTCTTTTTTCCAGTCCCACCCCGGTGATGCAAGGGGTAATGTTCCTGCTGAAGCAGCATCTCGGCCCACTGTTACTGGTGCCTCAATGAGAGATTTTTCAGAATTACCTCCAAAAGGTGAGAAAAGACATCAGGAAAATGCTTATCCATCTGACAACATGCATGTGCCGCGGGTTCCCGAGCCAACAAATTATGAAAGTTCTTACCCACGCCCTCCTGAGCATGCACATTCAGAGCCCAATTCATTTGAAGTGAACCTCAATGAACTCCCTGCACCACAGAGGCCATATCTCTCAATGAACATCCCAAGGGAACAGGGGGAGCTACTGAACAGGCTGACTAAGTCTGACGATTCACTGAATTCACAATTCCTCATGTCACATTCGCGTTCTACCTTAGGGCAGCAGGATTCTGTCCCTGAATCAGCATCAAATACTGTCCCCAAAGTGAGTGACAGTGGAGCAATAGATGGTGTATCAAGGCAGGCAGTTTCAGGCCCTGGCAATCAGAAGGAAGCAGTTGACCAGAGCAAGTTTGTTGAACCCAACTCTGATTCGACTTTCCCGAATGATGACTTTAAGAGACCCAGGGTTGATGGAGATGTTAGCCGAACAACTGGTGACAAGCAACCAGATCCTGCTTCTACTCTTCCCGAGGTGAACTGGGGGGATGAAGGTGGCCAAAATACCACTGATAATGATGCTGAGCCCCCCAGACCCGACATCCTCATAGATATCAATGACCGGTTTCCTCGGGACTTGCTATCTGACATATTCTCAAAAGCCGTACTTTCTGAAGAGCCTTCTAGCATTGACAATATGGTGCCACAAGATGGGGCTGGCTTGAGCATGAATATTGAGAACCATGAACCAAAAAGTTGGTCATTCTTTCAGAAGTTGGCCAAAGACGATTTTCGGAAAGATGTCTCTTTGATTGACCAGGATCATCCCATTTATTCATCCGGGCTTGTAAATGTTGATTCAGAAAAACCTGGAGCTTACCAGTTTCCAACATCAACTGCTGCTATTCCGTCCAGTCATGTTGATTCCCAGATTTTTGGTGATTACAGTCAGACAGAGTCTCCTGCTACTGTTGCCACTGATCAAGTAGTCTCTGTTTCGGATTATAACCCCTCGATGCAGGTACAAGGCAATGAAGTTCACCAATTTGATGGCATTGGGGCTCCATACTCTGGTTATGAGGTAACTTGTGACATTGTATATGGTGTTAAACTTACTGGGAGTGTACATTTAGTGTACTTATGCTAATCTGATTTCTTCAGGATTCAAAGGGGGACATCAAGCATGTTGGTCTGCCACCTTTAGATCCTAATCTGGTGGACTTTGATATTAGTGCTTTGCAGGTATGCGCCCTGTAACTACATGTGTCAGTGTTCATGTAGTAATAGATTATACTTTGGAGATGTTTGATCTTTACTAATAACTAATAAGTCACTTCTCTTGGATTGAGCTCGTGTTGATACAAATAAATACTCGGCTTTTTTTCGCCCCCTCCCCCCCTCCCTAAAAAAAAAGGTCAATATCAGAAGATAGTAGTATCACAGAATAGAGCCACAGAAATGAGGCAGGGACTATCTGACATAGCAGTAGCCAAAGACGGAAAGATCTCAACTTTCTGATTGCCTATTGAGAACAGATCACTCTTTCAAGATTAAAACTATTCACAATGAAAGTAACTTCTTCCTTTTGTGTACTTTCTTCAATCTAGCTGAGTTCGTTTATCTTGGCTGAGTAAACATAAGTCTAGTCTTCTCTGTCTGTATTTCCCATGCTCATTGCTTTCCAAGATAAACCTAACAGACAGTTTGAGGAAGTTTGTACATGGCTCCTTCTGCCTGATTAGCGACTCACGGTTACTCACGATTAGCGACTCACGTTTTTTTTTTTTTTTTCTTTCCATTTGCTTATTGTCCATAATGGATGTAGTGGGCTCGATCCTTAGCATTGTGCACTTTGCAGCCATTAGGTTGAACTGCTCACATGTGCGGGCCAATTAAAATGGATGCGTACTTATTTATTGGTCGCCCTTGAATAATGTTTCTCACTTTTGTTATTTGTGTGCTAAATAAATAGAATCATTTGATGAAACCCATTGACGATAATTTGTTATAAAATCAATCTCCAAGGACCTACTTTTACTTGCGAATATTTGAATGTTGAAGATTTCGGTTCCTTGTTTTCTCTTCAAACGTGATATCTCAGTCCTTTCCTCCAACCTTCATGCTCCCCATGTCTACCACCTCCCCGACACAATTCATGTATGACTTGTCTGCAACCAGCTTAGTTGACTATCTTATCTGGACTAGTAAGAGTGTCGGGTACGGGGTTTCTCATGTCTTGAGATTATTAACATAGGTTCAATATTTGGACACAAAGGGGGGCTTTGACCACTAATAGCAAGTTTTGGATATTAACTTGCTTACATAACTCTCTTCCTCTACCCATCTATGTCCTCGAACAACAATAGCTGTGTCCAAGTAGAACTGGAGAGTGGAGCTTAGATGCTTAGAACTATCAGTGAAGGATATTCCTGACATTGTGCTAACAATACTTTCTTTAGCCTTTTTGAGGTGCTGAGAAAGAAGAAATTTGAGTCATTGCAGCATCCGCTTGTATGATTGCAGACAATGAAGAGTTGACATTGAGTTTTCCATATAGTTGTTGGTGCTAATTATTTGATTTTCTTAGTGTTTTTTTTTAATGTTTATTTTTATTTTTAAGCCCCATATCTCTACACCTCACAGTCATACAATGCACCGGACAGTTATACATACTTGTCTATGTCTTAGCAAGTAAATTGAGGTATAGTGTACAGGAACTATGGCCTTGTTATGAAGACAATGTGCGACTTCTTTTATGCATCTACTTTTTATTTGGTGTTGATACAGATAATTAAAAACGAAGATCTTGAAGAGCTTAGGGAGCTAGGTTCAGGAACTTTTGGCACTGTTTATCATGGAAAATGGAGGGGTTCAGATGTTGCTATTAAACGCATCAAGAAAAGTTGCTTCACTGGTCGATCATCAGAGCAAGAACGATTGGTATTTATTCTTTACCCTAAAGCCTTGGGCTTCCTCTTTTCGTAGTTTTCTTATTACGATTTCCCTGCAAATCATTGCGCATATCTCTATCATAACTTTGTATGTGAAATCTGTAATATGCGTTTGCTAATGAGAAATTAACACTAAATATGGTGCTTGAGTAATGTGGCATGTTATGCAGAAGGCATAAAGTTTCCCGCTTCGTCTTTTGTGATCCTATGAATTTTATATAATTCAGACTTGGCCAAGGTTCCAACTGGAGTGTATATCTGAGTGTTGGATTTGGCCCTTTTCTAAAATTCATGTACTTTTGGCCCAAACTGAAGTTCTAGGTTTCCCTAACCATGTCGATAGTGTTGAATATCTGTCAGGGTACTTGAGGTGAATAAAGAATCTGAGTGACATTGCTGGGCGAAGTGCTTTTATATTTAGTTTCTTTAACTGCCATCGAGTGAGGAAGGGGGGGAATGAGCTCATCATCTATGGTGTCCCATGAAAAATTCAAGTAATATTTTGGACAATTTACTTGGTAGTACCGCTCCCCCTTCCTTGATAACTGGGTACCTGCCTCTTCAAAAGGGAAACAGTGATGCTTTTCAATGTGCAAAGTTGGATGTTAAATACTCCATTTCTAATTTCTTGATTTTGCTACCTTAGACCGTGGAATTCTGGCGCGAAGCTGAAATTCTTTCAAAGCTTCACCATCCAAATGTGGTTGCATTTTATGGTGTTGTTCAAGATGGTCCAGGAGGAACATTAGCAACGGTCACAGAGTTTATGGTTGATGGTTCTTTGAGGCATGTTCTACTTGGGAAGGGCAGGTACAGATTCTGATTCCTTCTAGTTTCCTATATCTTGATATTTTTTTGTTTTGATTTTTACATTACTTGATTGCTGCTTTCACTTCGCAAATGGGGTTGATTTGAAAAACTTTACATCATTCTCTTAAATCCTCTACTGGTTAATTTGTCCTCTAAAATGTTCTTTCCTTTCTCATAGTTTTGAAAATGCGTGCAGTCATGCATTGTGGTAGAGATTTTCTGAGCACTTGGTGGTTTACGTATGGCTATGAATAAGTTCGCGCATTTTTCTTCTGCCTTCGTCCCCCCCCCCATTTACCATGCTGAAGGAAGTTTCTTTTTCATATGTTGTGGAGACGGTATCATCTTTCAAAACCTTTTTCAGCTTCTCACGTCGGTCGTACTACTTTCTGTAAATCATTAATCAGACGTGCTTCTTTCGAGATGGAATTGTTACAGTTAGTTTGTCAATTTTCTTCATTCTGATATTCCTCTTTCATTTTTGTGCAAATCAACATTTAGGAATCTTGATCGTCGCAAACGACTGATCATTGCGATGGATGCTGCCTTTGGAATGGAATACTTGCATTCAAAGAACATTGTGCATTTTGATCTCAAGTGTGACAATTTGCTTGTGAATTTGAAAGATCCTTCAAGACCCATCTGCAAGGTACCTTTCTTTTACATGCATTATTGAAGATCAGTATGTACTCTTGGCTGTAGCAATTGTGACCTTCAGGGTAACTAATATTACTCCCTCCGTCCCAAAATAAACTCGTCATTTGCTATTTTGGGCATCCCATAATGAACTTGTCATTTCTATTTTTGGTATATAATTGGTCCCAAATGGACAATCTTACACTAGTCACATGGGTTGAGTTGCACTTGGTCCCCACAACTTCTCTCTCATCTACATAGTCACATGGGTTGAGTAAACTAAGGGTAATTCGGACATTAGCCATGTTTCTTAATTTACGTGCAAAAAGCAAGTGACAAGTTCATTTTGGGATCGAGGGAGCGTTTTTAGGATATTGTTTGGAGATGTGGGAATGTTTGTTTAGTTTGCTTGATGCTGATATTGTCGCTTAAGGTTGGCGATTTTGGTCTTTCAAAAATCAAACGAAACACACTGGTTTCTGGTGGTGTAAGAGGAACCCTACCATGGATGGCTCCTGAGCTGCTTAATGGAAGTAGCAGCAAGGTCTCTGAGAAGGTATTGCTTTACCCTCCCTTGCATCATGAGAAAGTACCTAGTCTATACTTAAACCTCAGAACTGCGAAGAATATTTGCTGATTGATTTTGATTTCCTGGATCAGGTTGATGTGTTTTCTTTTGGTATTGTGCTGTGGGAGATCCTCACAGGGGAAGAACCCTATGCAAACATGCATTATGGCGCCATAATCGGTAGGGGTTTGAGTTTATCATATTTCTCATTTCATCTGCTCATAATTTGGCTTCTTGTTTCTCATGAGATGGAACTTTGGAAATGACTTTGGGCTGTGGCAAACATTTGGTCTTTGGGAAATAGCCATTAGTTTATCCATGTGAATCAAGTTATGTATGCGTAAACTGAAAGTGAAGTAAGAGATGCTAGCAAGGTCCATAGGTCCCAAGTACTATTTGTAGGAAATACTACAGATCTCCCAATTCGTGGATGTGATGCCCACTCATTTATTCTATAGCTGAATTTTGTTCATCTTTTATCACAGTCCAATCGCAGTACTAATCTAGGCCAAACAATCTCTTTTGAGATTTCCTTTTAAGTTTCTGGAAAGTCCCAAACACTAAGTCAAAGCTCCAGGCTGAAGCTTCTTCTGTCCATTCCTTTGGCTGATGACTGTGTGTTAAGAATTCACTCTTTGAACTTGTAAACATTATTCCTGTCTCCTTGGAGTGGGGAAAAGCTGTAGTAGTCAATTTGCCCCTCCATTCAGCACCCTCAAGTGACTATCTTTGGGTTTCTTTTGGTATCTGTTTGGGTAGGCTGCTATCATGAAAATGTTCGTCAGAATTATTTTGATATTAGTCAAGTGCACGTGTAATGCCATGTTTAAAACATCTGTATTCATTTGTTTCTTTTTGAACCAATAAGATTGTTTTACCAGTTTAACCCGTAGTCTTGTAACCGATCCTTCATCCTTAGTCATGTACTCCACCGCACCACATCCTTGCTCAAGGCTGCTGCATCAGGTCATCCCTGTCCCTTCACGTGCGGCTGTGTTGTTTGCGGTTACTCTGTTTCATCAGTTTGGTTATCATGAAAACTCTCATAGGTTGATTTCCTTTCCTTACTTCATAGTGATGGGATTTCACACATCATACTGCCTTCCACAAAAATCTTTCACATACTAATGCCCTTTTGGTTAAAGTTTGTGAACTTTGATATCTGAAAAGCTAGTGTAAAAATTTGTGGGACGAGGTAGTTATGCTTTGTGTCCCTCCCTTTTTCTTCTTCTTCTTCTTTGGACCATTCAGATTGTTACTCTCGTTTGTCATGTATTAATTCCCCCTTGTATACCAAAATGCAGGAGGAATTGTGAACAACACGTTGAGGCCCCCAATACCAAATTACTGTGATCAAGAGTGGAGAACGCTTATGG
>ONZA01002161.1:361-12059 GCA_900322205.1 Kewa caespitosa
CGCATATTTTTTCTTTTATTTCTCATTTTTATTTTTATAAAGTCATATAATTCTGGAAATTAGTAATTCAAAATAATTTTTATGATTAAAAGACTATTATTTGTATATTATTATTTATTTTATTATATATGTATTTAATTGCCCATTCACTAACAATTATTCTCATGGACATATTTATTTAATTATTTAATTGGTTATTATGGACAAATGGAAATGCATGCTAAAAATTGATAAACTAAACAAAGTGAATGTTGAATTGACTTATAAAACATTTCGGTTAATTTACATTTGGAACCAAATTGAATTTACGAAAAGTTCTAATTTGCAAGTAGTAGCCGTTCGTAAGAAAGGGCAAGCTGGATGCATTCCACATCCAATTTGTACCATTGCCCCTGAACCTAGACTTTGGTTAAAAGATCAAAAGATTCAAAAATGATTTTCTTATTTTCCTAAAGTGGCGACTCCAAGCACCCCAATTGTGCCATTTCGCACATTACAAAACATAACATTTTAACCCCCAAACGTGGGGGGTACGCACGCCATATTCAACTTCCGCCTTCCTCGTCCGAGAGAAGAAGGGCCATGTCCCCTACACAATCATACTCCTCTTTCAAATGAAAAGAATTACGGTTCAACTGCTTTTCATATTTAACGCTTTTTAACGATCGTTAGCGTGGTAAGCGTATTTCTCTTTCAATTGGCAAAACAATTGAAACCAATTTTTTGAATTGGATCATGTTCTAGTTAGATATCAATAACTTTTATGATTTAATTCATAATCAGCTTTCAAATAATAAGAATGGCGGCCGCAATTGCCGTTCATATTTAACTATTTTTATAGATCGATAAAGTTATAAGCGAACTTCTCTTTCAATTGAAAAACGAATTGAAACTCTTTTGTATAAATTGGATCTTGTTCTAATTAATTATCAACAACATTGATTATTTTAAGCATAGTCAGGTTTCAAATACTAAGAATTGCGGTTGTCTTGGTGTTCAGGTTTAAAGCTTTTTAACGATCGTTAGTGTTTTAAGCGCATTTCTCTTTCAAATGATGAACTTGTTGAAGATATTTTTAAATTCTCATCATGTTCTGGTTATATGACACCAATTAGACTATTTTAAATCATCCTAGGCTTTCAAATAATAATAATTACAATTGGAATTGTTGTTCATCTTTAACGCTATTAAACAATCGTCAGCGTCTGAAGCCTATTTCTCTTTCAACTAACGAACCAATTGAAACTATTTTAAAATTCGGATCATGTTCTGATTAAATATAGCTAATATTGGTAACTTCAATCATACTAGGCTTTCAAATAATAAGAATTGCGGTTGCAATTGTTGTTCATATTTAACGCTTTTTAACGATCGATAACCTTTTAAGCTTATTTCTCTTTCAATTTATACACCAACTAAGACTATTTTGTAAAATTGGATAATGATATAGTTATATATAAAAAATAATAATTATTTCAATCATACTCGGCTTTCAAATGATAAGAATTGCGGTTGCGATTGCTGTTCATATTTAACATTTTTTAACGATCGTTAGCGTTTTAAGCCTATTTCTCTTTCAATTTCTATACCAAATGAGTCTATTTTGTAAAATTGGATCATGATATAGTTATGTCAAAACAATAATAATGATTTCAATCAAACTCGGCTATCAAATGTTGAGAATTGCGGTAACAATTGCTGTTCATATTTAACGCTTTTTAACAAATGTTAGCATTTTAGGCGCATTCATCTTTCATTTGTTGAACCAATCGAAACTACTTTTTTAGTTTTCCTCATTTTCTAGTTAGATATAAGCAATTATGACGATTTTGATCATACTATTTTTTCAGATACTAAGAATTGAGGTAGCAAATGTTTTTCATACTTAACGCTATAAGCTTATCGTTAGCTTTTTAAGCCTATTTCTCTTTCTATTGACGAACAAATGGAAACAATTTTCAGAAATTGGACAATGTTGTGATTAGATATCAATAATATAGATCGTATAAATCATACTAGGCTTTAAAATTTTATGAATTTCGGTTGCAAGCTTTTCATATTTGACGCTATTTGATGATCACTTGCGTTTTTAGCATATTTCTCTTTCAATTCACGAATCAATTGAAAAAGAAATTTAAATGGGAATACTTTCTGGTTCGATACCAATTATATTGATCATTTCAATTATACTCGGTTTTCAAATAAAAAGAATTATGGTTGCAACAGCTTTTCGGATTTAATGCTTTTTTACGATCGCTAGCGTTGTGAGCGTATTTATCTTTCGATTGGAAAAGAAATTGAAATTACTTCTTCGAATTGGATCATGTTATGTTTAGATATGAATGAATTTGAGGATTTAATTCATGCTAAAGTAATAAGAGTTGCGGTTGCAAATTGTGTTCATATTTAACGAATAATAAAGATCGATAGAGTTTTAAGCGTACTCCTCTTTCAATTGAAAAAAAAAATAGAAATTCTTTTGTATAAATTGGATCTTGTTCTAAGTAGTTATCAACAATAATGATTATTTTATGCATACTCGGCTTTCAAATACTAAGAGTTGCGGTTGTAATTGTTGTTCACATTTAACGCTTTTCAACGATCGCTAGAGTTTTAAGCGTATTTCTCTTTCAATTGATAAACCAGCAGAAGCTATTTTTAAAATTTCATCATGTTCCGGTTAGATTTCACCAATCATACTATTTAAATCTTCATAGGCTTTCAAATAATATTAGTTGCGGTTGGAATTGTTGTTCATATTTAACGCTATTAAACGATCGTTAGCGTTTGAATCCTATTTCTCTTTCAATTAACGAACCAATTGACACAATGTTTTAAATTTGGGTCATGTTCTGGTTAAACAACCTTGATTACTTCAATCATACTAGGCTTTCAAATAGTAAGAATTGCGGTTGCGATTGCTGTTCATATGTACTTTTTAACGATCGATAGCATTTTAAGCCTATTTCTCTTACAATTTCTTAACCAATTGAAATTATTTTGCAAAATTGGATCATGATCTAGTATGATATAATAAATATTAATGATTTTAATCAAAATAGGCTTTCAAATGATAAGAATTGCGGTAACAATTGTTGTACTTATCTAACACTATTTAACAATCGTTAGCGTCTTAAGCGTAATTCTCATTCCATTGTTGAACCAATAGAAACAACTTTTTATAAGTTCATCATTTTCTTGTTAGATATCAGAAAATTCAATGATTTCAATCATACTAATCTTTCATATCATAAGATATGAGGTTGCAAATGTTGTTCATATTTAACCCTGTTAAATGATCATAAGTGTTTTAATTTAACCCTATTTTTCTTTCTATTGACTAACCAATTGAAATGATTTTTTGAAATTGGACTATATATGATAAGATATCAATAATATGGATCATGTAAATCATACACGGCTTTAAAATAGTATGAATTTTGGTTGCAATTGCTTTTCATGTTTGACGCTATTTAACGATCACTAGCATTCTTAGAATATCTCTATTTCAATTCACGAACAATTGAAACGAATTTTTAAAATGGCAACAATTTCTGGTTGGATACCAATAATATTGATCCTTTAAATCATAATCGGCTTTCAAATGAAAAGAATTACAGTTGCAATTGCTTTTCATATTTAACGCTTTTTGACGATAGTTAGTATTGTATGCGTATTTCTCTTTCAATTGGCAAAGCAATTGAAACTATTTTTTCAGATTGGATCATGTGCAGCTTAGATATCAACAACTTTGATGATTTAATTCATAATCGGCTTTCATGTAATAAGATTTGCGGTTGCAACTGTTGTTCATGTTTAACGATTTTTAAAGATCGATAGAGTTTTAGGGGTACTTCTCTTTCAATTCTAAATTGAAATGAATTCTACTGTATAAATTGGATCTTTCTCTAATTATTTATCGACAATATTGATTATTTTAAGCATATTAGGCTTTCCAATACTAAGAATTTTGGTTGGGGGCCTTTGAAAGTATCACTTTTTATGTAATAAGATTTGCGGTTGCAATTGCTATTCATTTTCAACGCTTTTTAAAGATCTTTAGCGTTTTAAGCGTATTTCTCATTCAATTGATGAACCAGCTGGAAATATTTTTAAAAAATTCATCATGTTTCGGTAATAATTCACCAATCAAAGTATTCAAATCCTTCAGGCTTTCAAATAATAATAATTGCAATTGGAGTTGATGTTCATATCTAACTCTATTAAACGATCGTTCGCGTTTGAAGCCTATTTCTCTTTCAATTAACGAACAACTTGAAACCATTTTTTAAATATTTTCTGGATAACTATAGAAAATCTTGATTACTTCAATCATACTAGGCTTTCAAATGATAAGAAATGTGGTTGTGATTGTTGTTCATATTTAATGATTTTTAATGATCGATAAAGTTTTAAGCCTTTTTCTCTTTCAATTTCCAAGCCAATTGAAATTTATTTTGTAAACTCAGATCACATTCTAGTTCGAAATCCAAAATATTAATGATTTCAATCAAACTAGGCTTTCAAATGATAAGAATTGTGGTAACAATTGTTGTTCATATTTAACGCTTTTTAAAAATCATTAAAGTTTCAAGTGCATTTCTCTTTCCATTGTTGAACCAATCGAAGCTAATTTTTAGAAGTTCACAATTTTCTAGTAAGATATGAGCAACTTTGACGATTTCAATCATACTAGTCCTTTAGATAAAAAGATTTGAGGTTGCAAATGCTTTTCATATTAAATGCTATTAAACGAGCGTTAGCGTTTTAAGCCTATTTTTCTTCTATTGACGAGCCATTTGAAATGATTTTCGAAAACTGGACGACATTCTGATTTGATATCAATAATATGGATCAACGAAATCATACTCGGCTTGAAAATAGTATGAATTTCGGTTGTAATTGCTTTTCATATTTGACGCTTTTTAGTGATCGCTAGCGTTTTTAGTATATTTCTCTTTCAATTAACACACCAATTGAAACTAATTTTTAAAAAGGGAATAATTTGTAGTTGGATACCAATAATATTGATCTTATCAATCATACTCGGACTTAAAATGAATAGAATTACGTTTGAAAACGCTTTTCGTGTTTAACACTTTTTGACGATCGTTAGCGTTGTAAGCATTTCTCCTTAAATTAGAAAACCAATTGAAACTATTTTTTGGAATTGGATCCATTTCTTTTTAGATACTAATGAATTTGATGATTTAATTTGTAATCGGCTTTCAAGTAATAGGAATTGCAGTTGCAATTGCTGTTCATGTTTAACAATTTTGAAAGATCGATAGAGTCTTAAGCGTACTTCTCTTTCAATTGAAATACAAATAAAATTCTTTTGTATAATTTGGATCTTGCTTTATTATTGATTAAAAATATTTATTATTTGAAGCATACTCGGCTTTCAAATACAAAGAATTGCGGTTGTAATTGGTGTTCATATTTAACGCTTTTTAATAATCGTTAGCATTTTAAGCGTATTTTTCACTGAAATGATGAACCGGTTGAAGCTATTTTGAAATTTCATCATGGATTGTTTAGATTTCACCAATCAGACTATTTAAATCATCTTAGGCTTTTATATTACAATAATTGCGATTGGAATTTGTTATTCATATTTAACGTTGTTAAACGATCATTAGCATTGTAATCCTATTTCTCTTTCAATTAACGAATGAATTGAAAAAAAATTTCACATTTGGATCATGTTCTGGTTAAATACAAACACTCTTTATTACTTCAATAACACTACGCTTTCAAATAACAAAAACTTTGGTTGCGACTGTTGTTCATATTTAACGTTTTTTAGCGATCAATAGTGTTTTAAGCCTATTTCTCTTTCAATTTCTAAACCAATTGAAATTATTTTGTAATATTGGATAATTATCTAGTTAGATATCAAATATCTCAATTATTTCAATCAAACTCAGCTTACAAATGATAAGAATTGCGGTAACAATTGCTGTTCATATTAAGCGCTTTTTAACAATCGGTAGCGTTTTAAGCATATTTCTTTTTCAATTGTTGAACCAATCGAAAACACAATTTAAAATTTCATCATTTTCTTGCTATATCTCAGCAATTGAGATGGTTTCAATCATACTGCTCATTCAGATAATAAGAATTGAGGTTGCAAATTCTATTTATATTTAACGCTATTAAACGATCGTTAGGGCTTTAAGCCTATTTTTCTTTCTATTGACGAACCAGTTGCAATGATTTTCAGAAATTAGACTATATTTTGATTATATATCAATAAAACGGATTTTTATAAATCTTACTCGGCTTAAAATAGTATGAATTTCAGTAGCAATTGCTTTTCATATTTGACGCTATTTAATGATCGCTCGAGTTTTTATAATATTTCTCATTTAATTCCTAAACAAATTGAAAATAATTTTTAAACCTGAAATACTTTGTGTTTTTGATACCAATAATATTGATCATTTCAATCATACTTGGCTTTCAAATAAAATGATTCACAGTTCCAACTAACGCTTTTTGACGATCGTTAGCGTTGTAAGCATATTTCTCTTTCAATTGGCAATGAAACTGAAACTGTTTTTTTTTTTTCGAATTGCATCATGTTTTTGTTAGATATCAAGAACTTTGATGATTTTATTCATAATTGACTTTCAAGTAATAAGAATTGTGGTTGCAGTTGATGTTTACATTTAACGATTTTTAAAGATTGATAGAGTTTTAAGCGTACTTCTCTTTCAATTGAAAACCCAATTGAAATTCCTTTGTATAAATTGGAGCCTGTCCTAATTAGTTATCAAAAATATTGATTTTGTAATCATACTCGGCCTTCAAATACAAAGAATTGCAGGTGTAACTAGTGTTCATATTTTAACACTTTTTAATGATCGTTGGCGTATTTTTTTTGCAATAGGCTTTCTGTAATAAGAATTGATGTTTCATTTGCTGTTCATAATTAACAATTTTAAAATATTGATAGTGATTTCAGCCTATTTCTCTATCAATTGAAAATTTCACTTTAAATTCTTTTGTGAAATTGGATCTTTTTCAAATTAGTTATCAACAATATTCACTATTTTAATCATACTCGGCTTTCAAATAGTTATAATTGCGGTTGCAATTGGTGTTCATATTTAATGCTTTCTAATGATCATTAACGTTTTAAGCGCATTTCTTTTCATTAGATGAACCAATTAAAATTGTTTATTTTTTTAAATTAATCATGTTCCGGTAAGGTTTCACCATATGCTTTCAAATAATAATAATTGCGATTGGAATTAATGTTCATATTTTACGCTATTAAATTATCGTCAGCGTTTGAAGCCTATTTCTCTTTGAATTAATTACTCAATTGAAACGATCTTTTAAATTTTGATCATGTTCTGTTTAATATAAACAATTTTTGTTACTTCAATCGTACTAGGCTTTCAAATATTAAGAATTGTGATTTTTGTTTTTCATATTTAACGCTTCGTCGCGATAGATAGCATTTTAAGCCTATTTATCTTTCAGTTTCTAAACCAATTGAAATTATTTTATGAAACTTGATCACATTCTAGTTAGATATAAACAATATTAATTATTTCAATCAAACTCGGCTTTAAAACGATAAGAATTGCGGTAACAATTGTCGTTCATATTTAAAGCTTTTTAAAAATTGTTAGCGTTTTAAGCGTATTTCTTTTCATTTGTTGAACCAATCAAAACTACTTTGAATAGTTCATCATTTTTTGGTTAGATATAAGCAATATTAATTTTGATGATTTCAATCATACTAGTCATTCAGGTAATAAGAATTGAGGTTGAAAATGTTGTTCATATTTTAAGGTATTGAACGATTGTTAGTGTTTTAAGCCTATTTCTCTTTCTTTTGATGAACCAATTGAAAGGATTTTTGGAAATTGGACTTCGTTTTGGATCATATAAATTGTACTCAGCTTTCAAATATTGAGAATTGCGATTGGAATTGCTTTTCTTATTTAATGTTATTTAATGATCGCTAGCTTTTTTAGCATATTTCTCTTTAAATTCACGAACCAATTGAAACTACCTTTTAAAATGGGAATTTTTTCTTGTTGGAATCCAATAATATTTATCATTTCAATCCTACTCGGCTTTCAAATGAAATAATTAAGGTTGCAACTGATTTTCATATTTAAAACTGGTTTCTCTTATATCTTTTGGTTCGGCCTTAAGGGAAAAGTTTGGGTTAAATTTTTTTGTTGTTTGGTTCTATCTATGATTGTTATTTAGTCGGTAGAATAGTTCATCAAACTAATCAAGAAAACCATCAAGAGGCAAGAGTATGATTAGCGCTATTTATTGCAGTAATTGTTAACCTAGTAGTTCTAGGACTAGGCCTCTTGGCTGGCCACTATGGGCCCGTGTCCCACACGTTCCTAGTGCCCCAATACCTCTCTAAATCAGCAATGTCAAGGCTAAAGTTGTGAATGGGTCGTGCTGAAGCACGGTCCAAAGGCTCGTAGCACAAAAGTCATATTGTTGTTTAGCGTTATGGTCTTTGGCCCATTTGGCTCCTAGAGCCTCTTGGTTTTCCTTTAACTGACGGTCTTTGGTCCATGTATTTGTCCAAGTTGTTAAATCCATTACCTATGTGTTTGACCCATTAGGCTTAGTTCCATTTAGCATTCGCATCCAGTTACATTGACCCAAAGGTCATGAGCGGTATCTAGCTACACATCATGACGAACCTAAATGAACTGAGTGACTATCTCTGATATAATATTTTTCCAAGACTTTTGCACCTTGATTAAAGTACATACTCCATCATGTCAGCCATGAAATGGAAACGATTCGATGGCCTAAAACGCGCGCGCTTCATTAAATGATTTGGGTCATTATCGTCAGTTTGCCTAAAAAAGAGGAACGAAACTCTTCCTTCCCAGCTGAAACACGCTCAAAAAACCTTGAGATTTTCGCTCTCTAAAACCCACAAATTCTCTCTCAAAAATGAAGTTACAAACTCAAATTTTGCATCAATCAAAGCTAAAAAGTAACAATCAAGATGTCAATTATCATCAACGAAATGGAATGAGCATTCAAGATGAATCGTGGCCACATTCGGCTTGAGATTGGATTTATATTTGGGCCTGAGGGTTTTTGGGTGGGTGACGTTCTCAGTTTGATTTCAGGTAGCAGGTTCATGACTAGTGGTGGAGTAATGGTGGTGGTGGAGGGAGAGGAGTGATAGTAGTCGTGGTGGTGACTGGTGGTCATGGTGGTTAACGGTGGTTGTGGTTGTGAGTTAGGGAAGGAGAATGATACTTTCCGTCATCTTGCTCGTGGGTGTTGGGCTGAGTTGTTATGGTTGTCGCCGTCCAAGGTACCGCCTGGATTCAGATTCGCAGTGGGGAAGGGAATGAGATGAAGGAGATGAAGTCTAATTGGTGCCTTGTTTTAATTGATAACTAACATTAAAGTATCACTTATAACATAACAAGTATCACTTGTTATTGACACCTAAATAGTGTCGCCGCTACGACCTTAGGATGATAACTAGCCTAGGGTATATATTATTCTTGAACTATTTAGCATGGAGACCAATAAACCCGAGAGTATACAAAGTGTAAGGACAAAAACTTCAAAGCACGTCACCCTAGATTCTTCTAGAACTATCCTTTGACCTTGCACTCCAAGGAAACCCGAAGTTCAACACATGGAGAATGGTAAAGGGCAGCGAATATGCATGTCTTCACTACATTCACAATAAAATTTCTGAAAGTCGCTAGGAACATTGTAAATATTCCCATATTCGTTGGGCTTTGTGGCAAAAATGCCCATATTCACTATCAGTTGAGTTGTCATGACGGTTTCTTTCAGGCTGCGCTTCATTTTGCAGCGGATATCCTCAAATTCGCTCCAGGCCTAGCGGGTACACCCTTATTCGCTGGATAGCCAATCGAATTAGGCAATATTTTTTGGCCCTTAGAACATTAAATTTGCGCACCGGCAAAGGGGGAAGCCTTACCTATATAAAGCCATGCAAATAGAATGCAAAACACACAGAAAACATAATACAAATCCCAAAATCTCTTCCAAATTCTCTAGCTTTATACTTTGCATTTTTCTCCACATATTCCTTATATTTTAAAAACACAAAGAACACAAATCGTCAAGAGCAAAACACCTTTCCAAACAACAAAATTTTGCGTGCTTGAAAAGTTCAAGAGAATCTTGACTTAAGGTAGGCTCCCAAGGGTCCAAAACATCGATGATCGTCATGTGAGAGGTGTTCGTAATCTATTCGTACCTTTTCTTTCCTTTTATTTCATTTTATTTTCTTTCTCATGTCACGAATTTAGAGAAAATAATAATTTCAATATTATATTCTTTAGTTTCAATGACTAATATACTTTTTTTTCTTTTTATTTTCTTTATTTCCATTATAATATGTACATTTAATTTTGTTTCTTTTATACCATATTGCTAGAGATATAACAATTTCAATGTTATTTTCTCTAATGAAATGATTTACATTCTCGTGTATATTTTCTTTTTTCTATGTTCTTCTTTTTGACTTTTTTTTTTTGTCTATTTCAAATATTGTTCATTTTTTTTATGTCACGAACCCTAAAAGGTACTAATTTCAATATTACTTTGTTAGGATTAATGACATAAATTTCTTCTTTAGTTTTATTTCCTTTCGTTTATCTCTTTTGATATATATTACCAATTCGGTAATTCCCCTTCCAAAGGACATTATATTTCTTTGTTTGCTTTTGGACATGGATTAATATAGATACATATTTTAAAGTGATAACCTAAGTAAATTGAATGGTATAGGACTTAGATTAACATTTAGGTTAATATATAGGACTTAGATTAACTTATAGGATGCGTGTCTTGCTAAGGAGGGATTCAATTGGGATGGTTTTAAGGAGCGCCTTTGTACCAGGTTTTACCTTGAAGCTTTGCAAAGGGAGAAGTATACTAAGTTCCTGAAACTGGTACAGTGGAATAATGTTGAGGAATACACTAGCAAGTTTCAGGAGTTGTGTCAGTTTGCTCCAGAATTGGTAGCCACAAAGAAGAAGAAGGCGCAGAAATATGGGGATTGACTGAGTTTCCAAATCCAAGAGTTGATGGGAGGTATTACCTCTCAGACGTTTGATGAAGTTCATGAGAGGGCAATCAATCTACAGAGAATCATCAGGAGGAAGGAAGAAGTTTTGGGGATAAATAAGAGGAAGGACTTTAGCGGTGCATCGTCTCCTTATCAAGGTAATGATAAGCGAGTGCGATTTGATAATCAGAATCATGGTTATTCGAACAACCAATTCAGAGGGAATAGAAACTATAGTTATCGTTCTGGTAACCCTCAAGGAAATCAAGGTCAAGGTCAGGGCTACAAGTACCCTGCCTCGACTTGTCAAAAATGTCTGAAGAACCCTTATGGAAAGACATGTGATGGTACACCATGGACTTGTTTTGTGTGCAATGGGCAATGACACAAATCTTGGGATTGTCCTAATAGGAGAAGTGATGGTGGGACAAGGAAACAATCAGAATAGGAGAAATGATGGGAGGTTTGTGAATAACCAAAACTGTGGTGGGTATGGAGGAAATAGACAATTCAGTAATGACAACCGCAAGTGAAATGAGGGAAGTGGATTCACACAAAGTCAGGATTTCTGTGGTCGTAGTAATTAGGGCAATGAAGGTAGAATGTTTGTGATGAATCAAACAGAAGCCGCTT
>ONZA01002167.1:3457-14232 GCA_900322205.1 Kewa caespitosa
CTTTTTTTTTTTTTTTTTTTTTTTTTTTTTTTTTTAATAAAAAAACATTTTAAAAAAATTATAAAAATAATTTTGGACTTGAAGGAGTCGATTCTTGGGACTTGCGGATGACCCAAATTTCTTGAAGACAAAGAGAGATAGACAAGGAGAATGTTCTGCACATACAGACTCGACTTCGGAATAGTTGCTTAATTTTGGCATACGGAAGAACTTAACACTCTTCCTTACCTCAAGGATCCTCACTCAAAAAAAAAGCCCCAACCTCGTCCACGGCTAGGTCTAAGACAAGGACTCTTGTTTTCTCTTTGTATCAAAAACATTCAAACAAGAGAGAACCGTAAAGGTCTCGATTATGCCAACTAGTTGTCTAGTCACCTTTTAACTCAAGATTGAAGCATGACTAAATTATCCATCCAAACAAGACTTGTTATTTGCCATGTTCAGAGCCCGCTAGATCGATCATCTGCATCTAGGCAAAGTTAGGGCAATTCAAAACTTTCTCAAACTATGTTTGGCCTGATTCCCATTTGGATACTATTAAATGCCTAAATTATCTGGTGAGGTCACCACCTCGAATGGTGTCATCTCGCGACCTTGTCATTAGTGGTGAATCATGAAGACCCATCACTTCACGATACATGCTTTGTCGGTGACGCTCAGATCGCTTACGGTGTTCCTTGGTCAACACGACAGCTGCATGCCCAATTAACGACCAGTGGCTGCAGCCCATAATACTTGAAGTTCCATTTACCCAATTAGGGCAAATGTGGCGTGTTCTGATTGGCTACACATTCCCCAAGAAGTCTATAAATAGGACCCTTGACCTTCTTGGAAATGTACGTACAAAAACATTCTCTGTAAAACTGATTTGTTCACCTCGGAGATATTTCTTGCATCATCACTCCTGCTTGTCACATCATGCTTAGTAACTTGTAGTGACTTAAGCATTAGAGGAACATTCCCCGGATCATGCCTGGTGCAGTTTACGTGTGCTCATTTTGCAGGCACCCAAGGAGTGAAGTCAACCTCACATCTAGCGAAGCTTCTCACCTCTTGCAAGACCCCCCTTTGACGTCTCGAGGGATCACTACAAAAACCCCCCGAAACATTTGGCGCCGTCTGTGGGGAGTGACTTTTAGTTGCATAAGATTAAGAAGTAATAAACACATTCCAACACAAATTTTCAAGAGAAACATGTCTCACCGGAATGACGGGGTCGAGTCCAGCACCACCACCCCGCATAACGAGATGCCGCAGAATGTGATCCCCCCCGTTCACTTAGAGCAGATCATCCGTCGGGTTCAAAAAGAAACTAAGGAAGAAATGCACGCTTGGATTCAAGCAATTCTCCAAGGAAAGTCCCAGAAGTCTAGTAACATACCGGCCCCATAACCAACCACCGTGGTCATGGCCTCAAAACCACTCACTGTTTCGAGTCGTGAGAGCTCCACTCACTTCGTTGGACCTGGGCCGCGGGCTAGGAAAAATGAGACAAACATTCTACAAGCATCCAAGGGGAAGCGACATGAGACATCTTGGAGCCATCGCTCGTACAACATAGAGCGAGCTCACATTGACTAGCGTGATTTCTTGAACTCCTGCAAGAAGGAAGGACTAGTTCTTTATGAGGAATCGGCCGTCGACCTTCGCCACTTCCTTCAAAAGAAAGACGAGGAGAGACAATTTGGGGGTATAGGCTTTAAGCCTTATTTGCCATCCCTGCTGGGTAAATTGCCGGAGTACTCCATCACGGGCGTACAGATGGGGCTGACCACGCAGTCCCCTTTCGTTGATATGATCATGAATCAGCCCATTCCTCAGGAAGTGAACTGGGAAAGATTAAGAAATAAAGTGGTACCACCTCACCAACTGAACATCTCATAGCGTATGATGCCGCGATGATGACCCACAACCGAACCAAGGCAGTCTTGTGCCGGTTCTTTGTGGGAACTCTGGAAGGTCTGGCCTTGAATTGGTTGAACTCACTTCCACGAGGTAGCATGTACTGTTTTAGGCAGTTGACTGACCTTTTCAGGAGCCACTTCATTGCCAACACATGTGAAAGCAAGACAGTTGAGTACTTGCTAAAAGTCAAACAAGGTCAGGATGAGACCGCCAAGAAGTATGTTCAACGGTTAGCAGACCAATGCCTTGAGATCGAAAAAATCTGCAAGAAGATCGCGTGCTATGCATTCATCAATGATCTTCTAGACGAGACTAAGATAAAAACGAGATGAACCGTCTAAAGAAGATGAACCCAAACTTGCTATTCAATAAGGCTCGCGACGTGGCGATGGAGATAATCGCATCGTTGGAGCTCTCAAACTGCAACCTGGTAACTGGAAATGAAAGGAGTACCAATCACAACAAAGGAAAACCACCTCGCAATGACATAGAGAAGTGGTGAAACCCTCAACATTGACAAACCTCACTTCAAAGGAGGTCGAGGTGGCAGAGGAGGGCGAGGTGGCGGAAGGAACAATCAGTGTAAGACTTCTTACAAGGATCCCGAGGCACCTGAGGTCAACAAAATTTTGAACTGTAATCAAGAAGTGGTCTACACTAATATGGACTACAGCCTCATGTCGAAAGCGACCCCAATGAAGGAATCAGAGAAAGGTGGGTATTACTTTTCCCACTACCACCTGGAGAATGGCCACTCCACGAGATATTGTCGCGAGCTCGGTCGTAACCTCGTAAAGTTAGGAAAAGAAGGAAAAATCAATGACTTCCTCAAAGATAAGAACAAAACCTCCACTTCGCAGAGCTACGGGGCAAGCATCTCAGATGAATCGTCTGATTCTGGGGCGACCAAACACAAGGTTGTCTCAATCATATCAGGTGGCCTCGCTTGCGGAGGTGTGACGTCGAAAGCAAGAAAGGCTCAATTACGTTCTCTCGGCCAGACCATGCTGGTTGAGAAAGGACCCAAATTTGGGAAACCCATCACATTTGATGTGTCTAACGCCAGGGTGCTTCAATACCCCCACGATGACCCCCTGGTCATTGAGATCAAGGTGTCCAACACCTTGGTACAACGAACTCTAATTGACACTAGAAGGTCTGCTGACGTGATCACGTCATGCTGTCTGACCGAGTTGGGTTACGACCTGAAGAAAATCTTTCGCCTAAGCTACCCAGTCTATTGATTCGAGGGCAACGAAGTGCATCCCATTGGGTCGGTCTAGTTCCCTATTCGCCTGGGACCCAAGACTTTCGCTCGTCACCTCATGGCCGAGTTCTTGTTAGTTGACGTCTCGATGTCGTACAACATCATCTTAGGCTGGCCCACTCTCACCACCATCAACGCCAACATCATGATGTCCGTCTTGACAATGAAGTATTACAACAACGACGGCGAGGTGGGAAAGCTATTGGGAGACCATAAAGCTGCTTGGCAATGCTATATTAAGTGCCTCAGTAAGACAAGACCTGCCATCTTGGGCGGAGTGACTGACCCTTCCACCACAGGTGGGGACAAGAAACTTGTCATCCTGGACGAGGTGAAAGCACCTGAGCATAAGAAGCATAATAAGGATGAAGCTGCCGGCCCAATTAATGCCATAATACCCACACCCGAGGTGGAAGAAAAGACTATCTAAAAACACAAAGAAAATCAGTGCCTCATGTTGGAAAGACCTAGTTTCTACCAGCATAACCCCCTAATCCAAGAGCACGAAAGAGCTGAGGCCATAGGAGATAAAGTTAAGGTCATTCTAGACCCAGCTCAACCTCATAGAGTCACCTATCTAGGGGCCGACATGGAGGAAGGCGTGCGAAATGACTTGACTTCTCTACTTTGCGAATACCAGGATGTTTTTGCTTTTGGATCTGAAGAGTTGCCTAGAACCAATCCAAGCCTGATCGAGCATAAACTCGGGGTGGACCTAAAAATGAAACCTGTGAAGCCGAAGGCGTCATGTCAGGGAAGAAAGAAGTAAGGACGCATCAGCGGAGGTGGCGAAACTGCTTGAAATTGGCTTCATCAAAGAATGCCAGTACCCGAAGTGGCTGGCCAACGTGGTGATGGTCAAAAGGCACAATGGGTCATGGAGGATGTGCATGGACTATACCGACCTGAACAAGGCTTGTAAGAAGGATGACTTTCCACTAACTCGCATCGACCAGCTCGTCGACTCCACCATGGGTCATGAATTACTTAGTTTTATGGACACATTCTTCGGATATCATCAGGTGTTCATGAGAAAGAAATATTGGACTTCAACTGCCTTCATCACCTATGACGGCGTACTTGGCTACACCATGATTCCATTTGGCCTCAAGAATGCTGGGGCCACATTTCAAAGGTTGATCCAGAAGATTTTCAGGAAGCAGATTGGCCAAAATCAGGAAGCATACGTAAACGACCTGATAGCCAAGAGCAAGGTTGCAATGGACCACGTCTTTGATCTACGTGAGACGTTCAAGACCCTGCGAGGTCACAAAATGAAGTTGAACCTAGAGAAGTGTGTATTCGATGTGCTGGGTGGAAAATGTCTTGGGTTCATGGTGAACCAGAGAAGAAGTGATGCAATCCCAGAGAAAGTTTAGGCCATAATGGACATGAAGACACCTCACTGCATCAAGGACGTTCAAAAGCTGACTGGTTTCATCGCCGCACTCAACCGCTTCATGTCAAGAGCAGCTGACAAGTGTGCTCCTTTCTTTGCCGCCCTGAGGAAAGGGGCCAAGTTCGAATGGAGCGACGAAGATGAATCAACCTTTGAGAGGCTGAAGAATTACATGAGGTCCCTACCTTGCATTGCCTCACCGATCTTAGGTGAGACCCTATTCATGTACTTGACAGTGTCATATCAAGCAGTGGCATTAGTTCTCATTCGAGAAGAAGGAAAAAACTCACGTCCCAGTCTACTTTTCCAGCCACGCCTTATTGGGTCCAGAATTTTAATATTCCACTCTAGAGAAGTTTGCATTAGGACTGGCAATAAGTTTAAGAAAGTTGAGGCCATACTTCAGCTCCCACCCCATCACTGTTTTGACCAGTCAACCGTCGAAGAAAATTATGGGCAAATTCGACTCCTCTGGGAGGTCGCACGTGTGGGCTCACGAGCTCACAGATTATGACATCACCTACAAACCACGTAGGGCTATCAAGAGCCAGACCCTAGATGACTTCATAGCTGAACTCACCCCAACAACAAAGCAACCAGCGTATGGACTGAGAGCTGGGAAATCAGCGTTGACGGCTCTTCGTGCAGGAACGACAGTGGAGTTGGTATTGTCATCACTTCGTCCGAAGGAGATGTTTTTGAATACACAATGAGGTTCAAGTTCATGGCCTCAAACAATAAGGAGGAGTATGAAGCTCTGCTGGCTGGATTAAACATGGCCAAAACAGCAAGAGCAAGAAAACTCAAGGTCAAGATGGACTCGCAACTTGTGGTCTCCCAAGTATCAGGGGACTACGAGGCGAGAGAGGGCAGCATGAAAGCCTAACTATCGAGGGTTAAAACTGAACTTTTGATGTTTGAAGAGTTGGAGTTACACCACATACCGTGGTCAGAAAATCAACACGCTGACGCCCTGGCTCGCCTCGCCAGTTTGGCAATCTCAGGATTGCCACGCAATATATTATTGGAAGAACTGGAGAAGCCGAGCATAGACGCTGAGGCCACAAAGGAAATGACCATCTAGACCAAAGTGACGACTAGATGACCCCAATTGTTGCATGGCTCTGCAATGATCAGCTGCCTGATGACCCGAAAGAAGCAAAGAAGTTGAAGACAAAAGGCAAGTGGTTTGTGTATCGAGATGGGGTCTTATACATGAAGAGTTACTTTAGTACAATGTTAAAATGCGTTTCACAAACTTAAGGAAAATAAATTCTCAAATATCTTCACGACGGGGTATGTGGGACTCACTACGGGGGTCGTACATGGGCTACTAAGGCACTCAGACTTGTTTTTTATTGGCCAACGAGGCAAGGAGACGCAGCCAAACTGGTGCTCACCTGTAAAAAGTGCCAACATCACTCCCCAGTCCCAAGACACCCAGTCACTGAGCTCTTACCCATTATAGAGCCACTGCCCTTTAGCCTGTGGGGCATGGACATGCTAGGCCCGTTTCCGATCGCCCCAGATTCTGCATAGTTGTTGTTGATTACTTCACGAAGTGGATTGAGGTCAAAGCTGCGAGGACTATCACCGTCGCCGACGTGATGAAATTCATCAGAGA
The DNA here is from genome assembly GCA_900322205.1 of Kewa caespitosa. NCBI lineage: Eukaryota > Viridiplantae > Streptophyta > Magnoliopsida > Caryophyllales > Kewaceae > Kewa > Kewa caespitosa. Next base: position 9,653 of record ONZA01002167.1, read on the forward strand.
AAATATCTTGTCCCGCTTCGGCTCCCCTAGAAGCATAATAATTGACGACGATCGGCAGTTCGACACCCCCAAGCATACTGACTGGCTCTCTCAGCTCAGAGTACAGTGACACTTCATTGCCGTTGCATGACCCCATTGTAACAGTCAGATTGAGTTAAGCAACAAAATCATCATCAATGGGCTCAAGAACAAGCTGGATAAGGTCAAAGGGCTGTGGGCTGATAGACTGTTTGAAGTACTATGGGCCACGAGGACCACTACCAAAGCCGCGACTGGTGAAAGCCCCTTCATGCTCGTATATGGTAGTGAGGCGGTACTACCTATCGAACTGACCCTGGAAAGCCCTCGCGTGAAAGGATTCAGCGAAGCCGAGAATGAACTAAAGCTGAGACGCAATCTCGATCTACTTCTCGAGGTGCGAGGTGACGTATTACTCTGTATGGAGATTTACAAGAAGAGCATGGCAAGGGCCTACAATTTAAGGTTCAAGATGAAAAACTTCAGGGCTGGTGACCTCGTCAGCAGGAAGATTGAATCCATAGGAAAATAGATGAAGACAGAAAGCTCTCTACGAGGGGCCATACAAGATAACTAACGTTGTGCAACCTGGAACCTACCGTCTCGAGGACATGACTGGAAGGAAGCTAGAGCAACTGTGAAACATCAGTAACTTGAGAAAGTTTTATATTTAGACTCTCTCGCGAAACGCGCACCTATCATGAGATCGCATAAGGGGTGGGCACCCCCAAGAAGCCCTTTTGTTTTCTTTTTCGCTCATCATGGAGCGAAACGGGGTCGGCATCCCCAAATAGTCGTGTAATAGAACTTAACAATGGAGTGAGCACCCCCAAACAGCTCAGTTTTGTCTAGTTCACCATGGAATTAGAAATGGGGTCGGAACCCCCAAACAACCATGAATAAAAGTTCTATTACTCACATTGCAATGTTTTTTAAGTTGGTATTTTAAGCCACCCAGACCCCCCTGGGGCGTGATTAAATAAGTGAGGGCACCTGGCTTACTGATTTAATCACTTCGTGATGAATAAAATTCCCATCATGGGGGACACCATAATTAAGTGGGGGCATCTCGCAAACTTACTTGCGACTTCAGCACAACTTCTCTATCTAGAAATACTCTCTCTCTCTCTCTCTCTAGAAAATTTTTGCAAGTGAGTGAAAATGGCATGAACAAGAGCCATATTCATAGGGCAAGGGCTAACTGTTCACCTCCCCTGTAGTTATTGCGACACATGTCACGAGGGTTGAAGCACCACGTCATCATCCCATGCATAGGGATTTGAGCCCAGAGACTACAAGTCGCCCATGACCACGCGAAGTCATGACCCACCTGGGGGGCAAATATTATGCCTAAATTATCTGGCGAGGTGACCTCCTCGAATGGTGTCACCTTGCGACCTTGTCATTAGTGGTGAATCATGTCACCATGAGGACCCATCACCTCGCGATACATGCTTCGTGGGTGATGCTCAGATCGCTCACAGTCTTCCTTGGTCAACTGGACAACTGGCATGCCCAATTAACGACAAGTTGTTGTAGCCCATAATACTTGAAGGCCCATTTACCCAATTAGGGCAAATGTGGCGTGTTCTAATTGGCTACACATTCCCCAAGAAGTCTATAAATAGGACCCTTGGCCTTCTTGGAAAGGTACGCACAAAAATATTTGTGCAAGACTGATTTGTTCACCTCGGAGCAAACAATATTTCTTGCATCATCACTCCTACGTGTCACATCGTGCTCAGTAACTTGTACTGACTTAAGCATCAGAGGACTATTCCCCGGATCACGTCGGGGATAGTTCACGTGTACTCATTTTGGAGGCACCAAGGAGTGAAGTCAACCTCACATCTAGTGAAGATTCTCACCTCTTGCAAGTCCTCCCTTTGACGTCTCGAGGGATCACTACAAAAACCCCCGAAATAGATACGTAGGAAACCCCTCACCCTCGAGGTTCGGCTGAAGTTAGTTTTTCATTTTTTAATAATAAAGAATTTAAGAAATAAAAGTGCCTTCTAAAAAGGCCATTGGAGCACTCGGTCGAAGTTCACTCAAGCTCACTTTGTACAAAGCATACCAAATAATCCTTAAATCCAAGAGACTTGGACTTGGCATTTTCACCCTTTTCATCATATGAAATCATCGAACATTACCCACTCACCTACACTATGAGCATAAGCCTCATCACATGCTATCTTCCATGAGCCCAAGGCTCATCTAGTACCATAAACCTTGATCCCTAGCGTCACAACACCACGTCAAAAATAAACACGCTTCATCCAAGCATCACCTTGGAAAAGCCAAGTCCAATTGAGCCTTTAGCCTTAGGATCAGATGGCTATACTTTAGGTTATTTGCATTGAACACCCTCATCACTACGCTCCATGAGCATCTCATCTCAAAAGAATCATCATCTCTCCATGAGAAGGTGATACCATATTAGAAAAGCACTCCATTAGAGCATTTCATGCAAGGGTGAATTAAACAAAAGACCAAGCAATATGAGTCATGCCTCAAGCATCCTAGTCAAACATGGTCGCATCATCGACCACCACAACATATAAGTTCGTCATTCTCTCCTATGACGAACAAATCATGTCATCAAAGAAAAAGAGAGCCATCAAAGCTCAAATGACACATGACACACACCATGACAAGCGACTAGGCACCTTGCCTAACACATGTCGTAGGTAATCAAATGAACAGATATGCAATCAACACATCATTACCTTATATATGTCATACATCAAAAAAAGAAGAGCTCAAGACATGAGTCAATACTACAAATGCAATGCCTAAAAAAATAGCAATCAAACATTGTTCACTTGGATACATGGCATGAGAAAAAATGCCAAGAGTGTATCAAACACCTATTCTTGGCCCGGGATTTTGAGACTTGATATACACCCCCTATCATACGGGTTTTGAGCCTCAAAATACAACCATCCATGCGGTCTTTGGTTTTGAATTTGCATCCCAACTTCTACACACCTTCCTTTTGACTTGAATGTCGCTTAAACTTTCAAAATAACCCTTTGACCCGGAATGTCATTAAAACTTTCTTTCCACCTCAAATAAAGCCAAAATCTTATCTTCCCATAAATCATTACTGACCTCAAGAAGTTAATAAACTCTTCCCATAAACCATTTCTGACCTTAGAAGTCAATAAACTCTTGCCCACAAACTATTTCTAACCTTAGAAGTCAATAAACTTTTCCTACAAAAAATAAAATAAAATTCTTCTCACCTCGGGAAGTCAATAAAATCCAATTACCATCATTTCTGACCTAGAAAAGTCAATAAATTCCCCATATATATATATCTAAAATTTTTTTTTAACTTAGGAAGTCGATAAAAACCCGTATTCATATTTTTCAGACTTTGGAAAGCCCTATACTTACACAAATATCATTTTCCGACCCCAGGATGTCGATAAACTCCTACAAATATAATTCCGACCCCAGGATGTCGATAAATTTCTACAAACATCATTCCGACCCCAGGATGTCGATAAACTCTTAAAAATATCATTCTGATCCCAAGATGCAGATAAACTCCTACAAATATCATTTTCGATCCCAGAATGTCGATAAACTCCTCCCAGTAGTATTTTCGATCCCAGGATGTCGATAAACTCCTACAAATATCATTTCTGACCCCACGATGTCGATAAACCTCCCAAAATTTTTTCCTTGACCTAGGTCGTCATTAAAAGCCGATATACCCCAATTGTTGACCAATGCGAACAAAACTATCATTTGCAAAGGATAAGAGCCAATACCCTAAAACATACAATTTCAACTACACATTCGGTAACCTACGTGTACTCAACAATTATAAAAATGAATACTTTGACCTTCGCCACTATATGCCTCGGTCAAAGTTGGGGCTTCTGTTGACACCAAAATACTTTCGTCCTATGACTTGATGACGATAAGTAGCTTAAGGAACCATTTTTGGACATTTCAGCACACGATTCGATAAAAAAGAAAAGTCAAACCAAGTCCAAGGGAAGAATTGTCATTTCATACCACCCTATAGGCTTCTAAATTCTTCTTCTAACCTTGCGCGTCAAAAAAAGTCAAGGCTTAACACGCGAGAAAGTTCAAACGTTAGCGTCACCTAATATGTCTGTATTCACTACATTTACAGCGATTCTGGGCAATATCGCCTCGTACCCAACTAATTTTCCCATATTCGCTGAGTTGTAGAGAAAATTTTCTCTATATTCTCTGACTGTTGAGCTCTCCTAACCGTTTCATCCATGTTAACCCTTCAGTTTCTAGCGAATATCCCTATATTCGCTCAACACCAAATGAATTTCACAATATTTGCTCTATGGCCCAGCGAATATCACCATATTCGCTGGACAATGGTGCATTAGCGGCAAAGGGGGAAGTCGTGTCTATATATACCCTATGCGAAAGAGAACGCAACACACATAATACACCTAGCAGAAACTATACTATTCTCCTTCTAATACTTTGAGAAATTATACTCATATTTTTCATATTTTTCCACATTACAAAAACCACAAAAATATCCATTACAAAAGAGTAAA
>ONZA01002169.1:10697-23882 GCA_900322205.1 Kewa caespitosa
TTGTTTCATTTCAAAGTCAAACATCTCCATATTTTTGGCCAAATGAATGAGTATAAATACTTTTATTAGATTCCTTCTATATATTATTTTCAAAATATAACAATTTATTAATATATATATAATTAGTATTACATAATATAAAAGTGACATCTTAAAAATTGCAAAAAAAAAAAAAACATCAAATAAAATATCAAATTGGGATGGAGGGAGTAGTTTTGTGATTACTATATTTGCCGATTAGGATTCTGGAGAGAGAAAACCTCCCAGTTCATGATAGCATTGATGCTAATGTGAACATTGACTTCAATTGTAAGACAAATGGGACACTGATCTCAGGCTATCCCTTATAGGTTGTTCTTAGGATGTCAAAGTGCTGAGGCTGTGGCGAGTCCTTGTGAAGAGCCATTGGAACTCCTGAGATGGTAGAAGAGCAAATGGTGATCGCACCAACATCTTCCTTATTCCCGAGGAATGTTGAAAGAATGCTTACTTTTCCTTCAACAGATTCACATAATTAACACTCCCAAAACACAAGCATCTGTAAATGGAGCAGCTCCCATTACTGGAAGCAATGGAACAGTACTTTCAGATAGTTCGTGGAGGAGAATCCTGAGGAAGCAGGTGATTGCACTGATGAAATTAAATGTTTTGAAATTCAATATGCTGATCCTATTGTTAAAGATAGTAAAATGGTGAGTAAGATTCTTGAATCTGAAATTGAGAAAGAATATCAAAAATGGCAAAATTCGTTGATTGGCTATGTGATAAGGGAGAAACTTAGTTAAATGGTAGGGTTTGTTAGTAACTACTGGGAAGGAGTTAACCCAACAATCTACGTTCATCAAGATGATTATTTCGTCTTCAGATTTGATCCAGCTGATGAAAAAAAGAAGGTTATTATTGTGGGACTTTATATATACAACTACAAACCATTTCTTTGAGGGATTGGGAATCTGGTTTCAAGCTTGATCCATATAAAATGAAAGTGATGCCTTTGTGGATACAATTACCTAACTTACCTTTGGGATTCTGGTCAGAGGACTTTCTAAGCAGATTGGCAAGCTGTTTGGGTACCCCTGTGATGACAGACTCCATTACATCCTCTCAGGCTCTCATATCATATGCTCGTTTGTTGGATGATATTGATGAACCTAAGCCGCCTCTTGATGAGATTTCCATTGATGTTGGGAAGGGAAATACATTTGCTCAACAGGTGGTGTATTAATGGAGGCCATTATTTTGCACCAAATGCTTGGTGTTTGATCATAAAGAGGGTGAGTGAGACCAGGTTAGGGTGGCTAGACCAGCTAGAAGAAGGAGAAGAGCAAGATATAGAGCTAACACGCAGAAAGAACATGCTTCTCTACTCAAAAATCTGGTGAGCAGATTAATACTAACAACTCTGATGCTAATGTTCCTACTTCTGACAGAAAAGAGGAAGTGGAGCTTGGCAAAACACTACAATGGCGTGAAGTCCAGAGAGGGGACAAAGGATGCACCAGGCCTCAGGTGGTTTCGAACATTCCTCAAACACAATTTGGCAACATATATGAGACATTTGGTGAGGGAAGACCATTGATACATGATCACAAGGTGGATGACCTGGGGGGGACATCGGCTGCATTGGATCCCCCTTTGGGCACATGAAGATCCTATTTTGGAATGTTAAAGGACTTAATAAGCCCTCTAAACAAAGGGAGGCAGTTCATCTCCTGGGAAAGAATAACATTTCTATTGCTGTTTTGTTAGAGCCCAAGATTGAGGTGTCAAAATTGCCTTGGATTCTGGGCAAACTTAAACCTAGTTGGAATGTAGTTGGTAATTTTACCTGCATTACTAAAGCTAGGATTGTGTGTTTGTCGGACTCTAATGTGGTCACTATGGATTTTCCTCATTACCATTGGCAATGTGTGATTGCAAATGTTAGCATTGTCGCTTCCAATGTGCAGTTTAAGTTGGTGGGGATTTATGCAATAAATTAGAAAAGTTAGAGGGTAGATTGCTGGGATTTCTTACATAACTGTATGAATGGCAGCAATGATCCTTGGATCCTGGGTGGGAATTTGAATGCCACTCTTAAGTCCCCTGATAGATTGCATGCTGATGGATCATGTTCAGGTGACATAGAATTGAGGAACATGTTCAGTAGACTAGACATAACTGAAATGGTGGCTAAAGGAGGTGAGTTTATTCACATTGTCTAATAGGCATATGACTAGGGAATCGATATACAGCAAATATGATAGAGTGATGTGTAACACATCATGGAGAAGGATGCATATCACAACTGAGGTGACCATCCAAAATCCATCCATTTTGTACCACCGCCCTATAGTGGTTAAGATGAGAGAAGATACTCTAGATTTAATTTTTTCAATCACAGGATGGAGGATGAGCGAGTTATTGATGTTGTCAAAAGCTATTGGTCCTTGACTTCCTCTAGAGTGTTTATGTATGCTTGCACTCAAAAATTGAAACATGTGAAAAGGGCTTGGAAGCTTTTTGTCAAGCAGCAGAAAGGCATTCATCTAAAGATTACAGAAGCTAGAAGTGGAAGCTACTCACCTATAATGATAGTCTAATCTGTTTGATTCAATCTAATTTTGCAGGAGAAGTGAGAAGTACTTAAATTGAATGAGTTGCTCATTCTTGAGCAAAAGTATATGAAGCAAAAATCTGACATTAAATGGCTTCAATATGGAGATGATAATACTGTGTACTTTCATTCTTGCTTGAAGGCTAGGAGAGCTTCAAATGCTATCAACTTGTTGGTAGATGAACATGGCAAACATTTGAATTCAAAGAGTGATATTCAGAATGAGATTCTACATTTTCACCAAAATTTACTGGGCAAGGGAGCTTCTGAACATCCTTGCATAGATACTGGTGTGATTAGGGATGGGGATTTGCTCACTCATGATATGAAGCTTGGGCTTGTGAGGGATTTTACTGCTGAGGAGAACAAAGTTGTTGTATGGAGTTTAGATGAGGATAAGTCGCCTGGCCCAGAAGGTTTCACAGCATGCTTTTATTAGAAGACTTGGGATACAGTGGGCAAGGAGGTTACTGATGCTATCCTAAGTATGTTGTCTTGTAGGAAAATGTTGAAAAAGATAAACTGCACAACTATCATACTAATCCCTAAATCGCCTACTACTTCTAAAGTAGGAGATTTTAGACCTATCTGCTGATGTAATGTAATCTTCAAGATTTTTTTCAAGGCGCTGGTACAAAGATTGAGACCCAAGCTTCCAGTTTTTATTCATCAAGAGCATGCAACATTTGTCAAAGGGAGCGTCATTTCAGATAACATCATCATAGCTCAAGAATTGGTGCATAAGTATGGCAGGAAACATGTGTCCCCTCGGTGTCTCATGAAAATTGATTTGAGGAAGGATAATGATTCGGTTGAATGTTCTTTTCTTAATCAAATTCTCATTCATATGGGATTTCCAACTCAATTCATCGAATTGTCGATGATGTGTGTCACTATTGTTTCATACTCAGTGGTCTTGAATGATGACCCTCTGCAACCTTTCCAGGCTAAAAAGGGGTTATGGTTAGGTGACCCCTTATCTCCTCTCCTCTTTCTTATGGTGATGGAGTATCTGTCAAGATACTTGGATATGGCTCATCATAAACCTGGTTTCAGTTTTCATCTAAAATGCAAGAAGTTGAAGCTTACTCACAACATTTTTGCAGATGATTTACTTATTTTTTGTAGAGGGGACTTACCTTCAGTTCAAGGGATTTCGCACTAGTTTTCTCACTTTTCTAAATGTTCTGGGCTTAATGTTAATGCAGAAAAATCAAAAAGTGTTTATGGCTGGAGTGAATATTGTGACTCAAGGAGCTATCTTAGGAAGTTCAGGATTTTCTAGAGGTGTACTTCCTGTCAGATACCTGGGTGTGCCCTTATCTTGCAAAAGACTTACAATCAAGGACTGTGAGCCCATCATTGACAAAATTGTGAGTAATTTGAGGAGTTGGACCACAAGATTCTTGTCTTGCAACTCATTAAAGCTGTGATTTTGGCCATGCACACTGACTCGAATCAGGTTTTTCTTCTTCCTCAACATGGTATTCACCCTATGGAGCAGTTATGTAGGGCCTTGTTGTGGGCTGGCATGTGTGATATCACTAGAAGAAATCTGGTTGCTTGGCATAAAGTTTGTAGGCCAAAAAGTAAGGGGGGATTGGGCATTTTTTATCTGCACACTTGGAATCTAGTTGTGCTAGGTAAGCTTCTATGGTCCATTGACAAAGCAAAGGATATTCTTTGGATTAAATGGATAAATGGGTTCTACATGAAGAGAAGAAGTGTGTGGCTAACAGATATTCGTACCCAGGCTAGTTGGATGGTTAGGAAGATGTTTGAGATTCGAGAGATAGGTAAAGCTAGTGTTTTGGCTCAGGGGCACAGTATAAAGTCAACATGGTGTATCATACACTGTTTGGTCATTTACCTAGTGAACCTTGGGCAAGGATTTGCTGGAATTCACTTACAGACCCTATACATAGCTTCAGACTTTGTCTTACATGGCAGAATCGTCTCCCTACTACTCAACGCTTACAAAAGTTTGTAGCAGTGCAACATCCTCTTTGTCAGTTATGTAATGCTATGCTGGAAAGGAGAGAAAACATTTTATTTGAGTGTGGATTTGCAAGTGAGGTGCTACAAGTGGTCATGAGATGGCTAGGTGTTTCCATTGCTCAGTGCTCATGGATTGTTGTTTCAGAGTTGATTGTGAAGAAGGGGAAGGGTAGCACATGAATAAATGTATTTTGAAAGTTGTGTTCGCTACTACAGCTTACTACATATGGCAGGTTTGTAATGATTGCAGCTACAAATCCCAGTGCAAGAGTGTGAAAATGCTAGCAAACATGATTATTAGGGACTTGCATATCTGAGGAGTAGCTAGTGGAAATGAAAAGATTAGAGAGTTGCTTTGTACTAAGCTCAATAGCTTTATTTAAGTTTGTTTTGGTCAAAGATCGTGTTTGTCAAACCCTTCGTAGAAGGTGTAGACAAACGTGTTGAGACCTGAGTAGCTTATGTGTTGCTTGTGTGTACCAGGACTTTTTTTTTTGAATGAATTTATTACCTTTTTTCCAAAAAAAATAAATTATAAACATAATTTGAGTTCTACGAATTTTAATGAACGTTTACACACAATAATCCACAAGTTTTGTTGCAACTTTTAGTTGTCACGATTGATTAGATAGCTCATTATGCACAACATGAATACTTTTGATGTCGGAGTAGGGAATAAAGTAAAGCACAATTTTGAAGGGTCAATGCCATTTAAGGAAAAGATGAACTAATGCGATACGCCTAGTGTCAATAAGAAATACAATTCTATCCCCTTTTTTTTTGGACAGTTAAAAAGGGTTACAAAAGGTTAGGCACCCTCCGCCGGAGAATGAATCCCCTCTTATCATCTAGGATAATATATAATAAAGCACTATCTTCTGGTATTGAAAAAGTGTAGTTATCGACTAAGGAAAGACCGAATTTGGATAGATAATTAGCTTTCATGGTTCCTTCATGGTAAACATGATTGATAGTAGCCGAAGGAACTTTGCGAAGTAGAAAGGCACATTCTTGGATGAGAGTGTGAATCAGCCATGGGATTGTAGATCGTCGAAGACAGACGTTCACTACCATTAGATCGTCTTCTTCTATTAGGAGTTGATAGGGCTGGTACTTGATTGCACTACGGATACCATTTAGTAGAGACGTAACTTCAACAATCAGGACTAAAGTTGTGCCCAGATTGATTACTTCTGCATGGATTAGATCTCCTCTGCTATCATGGACATGAATCCTTCCGCTGAATCCTTATTCATGCATGTGCCATCAAAGTTGAGTTTTAATGCTCCACGGGGTGGAGCAGTTCATTTGACATCGATTAAAAAGTGAGTACTGCAATCAAAGTTTTTGCTAGGGACTTTCATAAAATTAGCATCAAGTTTCGTACGATAATTCCATTCTCGAAATAGGGCTAAAGCTCGAAGAATACCTGCAATAGGGATTTCTATTCTGTGTTGAAAGACTTTTTCATTTCTAGTTTTCTATATAATCCATAGCAGGTAGGCAACTTTTTCAAATTTAACTGTACGATCACTATGTAGGTTTGATAGCCATTTACAGACATCAGTCGGTGGTGTAGCATGCTGGAAATTTGTCCATTGTGAGGTTGCTACATTATTCCACAATTGTTGGGACCAAAGACGAGTTAAGAATAGGTGGTCTAAAGTTTCTGGCTAGTTATTCCAAAGTGGGATTTTGTCTTCCAGATCGATTCCCCGATATCTTAGAAGATTACGAGTTGGAAGTGCCTTATGAAAAACAAGCCAAATAAATATTATGATTATGGAAATTATATCAAGCTTCCAAATCCATGCATATTCTCAAGACAACTTCGCGCCATGCTTGATATCATGTGCTAGGCGAGTAACAGACTTTGTGTTGAATAAGCCATTTGCCGAGCATCCCCATACCGAAGTATTTGGGATGCGGCATTGAGGAAGAGGAATACCCTTAGTGATTTTAGCCAAGGAGATAGGAACAAACTATAGTAACTTTGGATAATTACATTAGAAATTTTTGGTTATAAATTCTCTTACTTTAAAATCAAGATTGTCAATTAAGGTTCTGTTTAAATTAAGCTTTTCTATAATACTGACTGGTAAACACCAGTTATCAAGGCAGAAATTAATCTTATGGCCATTCCCCAAAATCCATCTAATTCCTTTCCTAAGAATAGATCGGTTTGAAAGGATTTGATTCCAAATAGGTGAGTTCGTTGCTTTCTTCTTAACTTCAAAGAAGGTTTTTTGTTCAGATATTTCGCAGTTACTGACCTTACCCATAAATTCTGCGGTTGGGTGAGAACCTTCCACCCTAATTTACTTTGAAATGCCTTATTAGTAGCCTCTGTTTTTCGAAGTCCAAGGCCACTCTGGTTTTTTTGGTTTGCAGACCGTATTCCAAGCCATGAGGGGGATACCTTATGAATTTTCATTTGATTTCCAGAAATATTGTCTATTAAATCTGTCAAGGTTTCGACAAATTTTATGGAGAATCTGATTTGATTGAATGACATAAGAAGGCATAGCTTCTAAATTATTCTAGATAAGGACATCTTTCCCGGCTTTAGGCAAAGTTTTACCTTGCCACGATTGTGACTTATCAGAAGTGATTTTGAGAATATTTTCAAAGGTTGATTTGTCAACTTTCTGGTCATTAAAGTGGACTCCTAAATATTTCCCAAAAGAAGATTTTTGGGGAATATTAAATATAGTTGCAATAGCTTGTTTAGTTGTTGTCGTGACTTTTCTTGAAAAAATGGCAGAAGACTTATGGAAGTTTCAAGTATTGTTTTGACAATAAAGGCCAATTTTTGATTTGTTTTACAGAACAATATACTATCATTTGCAAAGAAAAGGCTCGAGATAATAGGTATATGTGGGGCGATTATTAATCCCACTCTGGATTTTTTATCTAAGGATGTTAGGGTCAAGAGTTTTTCTAGCACTTTCATATAATGAATAAATACGGTGAGAGAGGATCTCCTTGTAAATCCGGTGAGAGAGGATCTCCTTGTCGTAATCCTCGAGAAGGTTTAAAGAAATTATGAAGTTGACCATTGATGTTAAGGGAATAAGACACATTGGTAACACATTCTGTAATCTAGTGTATCCACTGTTGTGAGCAGCTAAATTCTAATAATGTTTGGAACGGAAAGTCCCATTCGTTTCTATCATAAGCTTTTTCCATATCTAGCTTCTGGGCCATCTAACCTAATTTATTATTACACTTATAAAACATATGGTTGACTTCCTGCATTAGCAGTAAATTATCTTGTACATTTATCTTAGAGATGAATGCATTTTGACATGGGCCAATGATGGTGTTAAGAATAGGTCTCAGTCTATTGACCATGATTTTAGAGATAATTGTGTGTATCGTGTTGCATAGACTAATAGGTCGGAAGTGATTGGGTGTATCCGGATCCTGTACTTTAAGGATTAGTGTAATGATAGTTTGATTAAGTTCCTTTAGCAGTTTTCCTTTGTCAAATAATTCTCGAACGGCTTGTATTACGTCTTTCTAGATGATGTTCAAGTATTTTTGAAAAAAAAAAAACTTGTCCAAACCCATCTGATCCTGGTGCTTTATAAGGTTCCATTTGAAAAACTGCCTATTTAATTTCTCGATCTAAAATTTACTGACAGTGTAATAAGTTTTGTTCGTTAGAAATCAAGGAGGGTATTTTTGTCTTTTCGAGATTTCTAGTGATAGTATGGTCAGATTGAAATCTTTGTTTAAAATATTGGGAGAACTTATTTTCCACTTGAGTGGGCTCTTCAATCCAATTATCTGAAGGATCTTTAATACAATAAAAAAGTCCTTTTATGGTTTCTTATTTTGTTTTGTATACTGGAATTTCGATCTTCATGGATTAGCCACTGCATTCTGTAGTACGTTCCCCAATGTTTTTGGTTGAATAGAATTAGTTTTTCTCTTTGTTTAATAAGTCTATCTTGCCATTGAATAAGACGGGGGTCATTCGGACGCGAGAGTAGAGTGTCTTGGACATAGTTTTGTTAGATTCTTAGTTAGATGAGAAGTAATATCCTTATGACGGGAATTATGCCATATTTTGAGATCATACTTTAGATGCTTTAATTTCTTGTAAAGTGAGTGCATAGAGTAGCCTAGGAAGGACGTGGACCATCCTTCACGGACTACATCAAATAATTCATTATTATAAATCCATCCTGGTTGAAATTTGAAAGGTCTCCTGGACAGATTTGAATTACTGCGAGTTTGAAAAAGGATGGGGGTGTGGTCCGAAGAAGAGAAAGTGCATGTTGTTAACAGTGAATCAGGGTATAAATACATCCACTCATTGTTGCATAGAGCTATATTCAGTCTTTAAAAAATAGTATCATTGTAGATTTTTCTTTTCCAAGTGAATGGTGAGCCTGTATGCGGAACGTCAATAGCATTCGTAGTACGACAAAAATCTTGCAGTATTCAAGTTCTATTTATATGTGCTAAATTACCTCTTTGTTTATCTCCTAAAGAAAATAATTCGTTAAAATCACCAATAATAAACCAAGAAAACTTCTAGGAATTAGTTTTATGCATAAGGTTTTCCCAGAAAGCCTTTTTTCATTTTGTTGGACCGGTCCATAAAGGCCAATAATAATACTTTCTTTCTGAGATCGTCTATCTAAAACGTGCAATGAAATTGTTCTACTGTCATTATAAGTAGAAAGGACATCAATAGAAGTTGTATTCCCTAGAGTCCAAGTTCCCCCTGAATGTCCCGAATGATCAATTATTAGATAAGAATGGAATCTTAAGGGATGCTGTTCGCCGAGAGTTAATAGATGATTTTTTAGTTTAAGGACAAAAAGTATGTCTAGATTGAATTTTTCCTTGAGATACTTTAATCCCCCTTTCGCAGTGGGTTTTCATCCCTCATAAATATTCCAACTAATGATCCTCAATAATTAAACAAGATGTGATGGTAAAGTATTGCGTAATTCAGAAGCCGGCCCCCCCGGAGTTGACTAAATATTATGGTCGGTATAGTTGGAGATTGTGGCAATTGTAGTAATATCGAATATAATATAAAACTCAAAGATCTATGCCGAAGAGAAATATAAGAAGTTTGTAAATATTTCAGTAGGGGCACGTAAAGAGACGTGTTATCAAATATGGTACATATGCCTTTTGAATAAATCCAGCAGGACCGAAGTACTATAACTGTCAGGCAGTCAAATTTCTGATAATTATTACGGCATGCATTATTGTGGGTAGAAGTAGTACGTTGCTCATAAGTGAGATTAAAGGTGCATATTTGAAAGAAATAGTCATCAGGATTAGGGTAAAATAAGAAATTATAATTACAATAGCAAGTAAGAGTCGATAAATGCTTCGGTTGCCCCGAGCTTAGTTTAAGGCACTCGAACACAGTTGGTGCATGTTGTTAGTGCGACCCATATTGAGTAGCATCTCCATGGAATAAAGGCCGACTTTTGAAGTTCCAAAATCCATCAAGAACCTGTAGACAAGAAAACATTCAAGAAGCACGAAGGCTTCGGTAGTAGAGCGTTTGGATTTTGAGGCCCAATTACTCGATCGTAGAGCCAGAGGCTCATAAAATAAAACTTGAAAGAACAGATATAGGCTTATAAACATAAGAAAGCAACAGATTAAATTCACTAGTTTGAAAAACACGATCAGTAGAGCTAACTAAAAAGGACAACCAACAAAAACTTGTAACTGAGCATAGGATGGGAAACCATGCAAGTTTCCATTGCAAAAGTTGGGAGTGAACTTGAGTAAATCGAGGAGTATCTACGAAGGTGCCCTAACATGCGATCGTATCCATCCAGCCACGACCGATCCATAATTAACTAAGCACAAGGACATCGTACAACACAAGGGACGCAATCCATCTTATTAAAGAGCACTTAGTACATACATAGTCATAAATCCTAACAAGTAAGAAAGGACGCTGCAAACCCAAAAGATGGATACTTAACATCAAATAGCCGATAAGTATGTTATGGCTATGAGTGCAAAGGCAAGGATCGATCCTGTAGGCATATGAACAACATATCAAAGGTAAGAGTAGCCATTGTAAGCTAAGACAACAATAAGAACGACAATGCGTTACTATATAAAAGCTAAGAGGTTGAAGTGTCATTTAATTCTATAAAATTTTCTTTTCTTCGAAGAATCAGTTGAAGGTGAGGCCGGCTCATCATTAAGCAGGGCGAATAAGTTCTCATCTTCCATGTCCTTTTCCTCGTTAAACTTTTCAGAACAATATAAGTCGTCATCCTCTAGGTCATTATCATTACTTCAAAAGGAGAGGAAGGGTCGAATGTTTGATCCACATTTACTAATTCAAGCGTCGGTTTAGAAACTAGGCTTAGATCTTGTTTATTAGGCAAGGAGTCGAAAGCATTTGAAATGGGAATGTAAACAATACTGTGGTCGTCAAGTGCAGACTTGGGGGGGGGGGGGTTCACTAACCTCAATGGGATTGGCTTGATTATGTGACAAGGGACCATTAAACTCACGAACATGAGAAAAAGAAGGATCATGGGACGCATGATGTTGTTGAATTGTATGAGGATGGAGAGGTTGTGGTTGCTGGTTAGACCCAGTATTTGATTGAAAATGAGCCCTAAAGGCAATTTTAGGGCGGACTCGGATCCATTTATCATTATCAATAATTTCATCATTAGAGTTAACAAGGCTTTCCTCAGGTTGTGGAGCACAATTCATAGAGAATTTTTCAATAATAATTTGGGCGGGTTTGTTGATTTTTCTAGACGGACAAGAGTCAATTTATGGAATAAATTTCCACAGAAAGCGCAAGGTGTAAGAAATCCTTCCTAAGACATGCCATATTGACATGCCATATTCTTGATTATCGATTTTGTAGGAGCCGGGAAGAGTTTTAGTAACGTCAATGGTTACATACACTCTAGCATATTTCGTTTTTAGAAAAAGTCTAGAGTTATCATCAATCCTAATGAGTGTACCTACATGGCTTAGTAAAGATGATAAAGACTGTAAGTTCCAGCTTTGGAGTAGAAGGCAAAAAACTCTTAACCATTGATCCAAGTGAGTAATATGAGACATGTAAGGGTTGAAATGAGGTAACCGTGATCACATGACAAAGTTTAGGCCCCTTACAAACCAAGGCCGATTATCCCGAATAAAGAGTTTATCGTCCACATTGGAAAATACCAAGTGGTTTAAAGGAAACCTCACCTTTTAAATGTTTCCAATCATACTTAAGATGACTTGCTATACTTCTAATTAATAGAGTCACCCTACACTTTACCTATAAGGCAAAAAGACTTAAGTTCAGCCAAGATGGTAGTGACACACGGTGGTGGAACATCCCGAGACTGGAGGTTGGGCGTTGTAGGAGGTGGAGTGGTAGAGCTATTTCCCAGATCTTCTCCTAATCCGGTGGGGTCTCCAATTGAAATTTGACTTCCGTAATGATGACATTTAGGTTCAAGTTCTCCAATGGGATTGAAATTCTTTACTTGAGGACCTAGACCACATGTGACATCTCGGTATGATGCCTTCTGTTGGGTGCCACATTGCAACCCTGGCAAAGACGTCGAGTTTCTCTGAATCATGACTGGAACCATTTAGGAGTCGGGGAGAACGTATGTCACCGGGAGAAGTAATAGGTGACAAAACAGGTGCATTTTCGGAGTTTCTGGGGGAGTAGTAAGGGAAAGAGTTAAGCTCATAGTAAAGATAAAAGGGTCAGGCGAAAGAAGAGGGCAAGTGCAACTACTTAGATATTGAAGCACGAAGGGATAGCTAGCAATAGTAAAAACAAAGGTTAAGAAAGTGAAATAATAGTACGTGGTTGAGGAGTACGCATTACTCATGGAAGGGCCATATATAAAAAATCCATGCATAAACACAAGAGGGCCGAGGAGTAGTAGAGAGTAGAACAAAGTCCAAATAGTAAAAAACAGAATCTCATGCAACAAGGAGGTCCAAAGGGGAGCCACGTAATACAACCCCCCTCCACCAAATATACACGAAGAAAAAATAAGCTACAACAAAAACCAAAAATGAGGAACAAGTATACAGTACATCAAAGTAAAGTAAACAGAGTAAATGACGAAGTGGATACATGCAATTTATTATCTCAGTTAAGTAAGTGGGTGACAAGTACAGGAGCATGAACATTAGCATACATGGAAGATATTGTGTAAATTGAAAAAAGACATGCAAAGGTGGAAGGTAGTAAAGGTGAGGGAGTAAGCAAATAAAGCAAAGTGAAAACGGTGATCACCAGACATCAACACACAATTGAATAGTAAGAAGCAGACAAGTTAAGAGAAGAGGAGAGAGGCAATAAGGAACATCATAAAAATATAAATATTCCAAAATCGAAAGCATCCAAAAATAGGGCAAAATGAAATTTGACACGTATAGAAAAAGTCAAGAAACATGGCTTGAACAAGCATGTAAAACCATGCCTATCAAAGGGGTAGTGATATTTTACTAAATAAGTATTCTTCTACCCCATAAAATTGAGAGATTTGCACCAAAAGTAAATAATAATAATAATAATAATAATAATAATAATAATAAATAGTATATATTACGTTTAT